>JAIPRL010002132.1:0-65593 GCA_025469235.1 Pemphigus obesinymphae | reverse complement strand
CTAAATCATATTTATTTCTACATTTGATCTTCAATGTAATGTTAAACATAGGTAGGTACTGAGTAGGTATATAATTAATATTAAGAGTTATGTATACTACACCGAAGCTACGCTCAGAATCGTTTTAATTTTAATGCAGTACATCCACCAAGAGTATCCTGCCCAGTAGCGAAGTGCATCCACCCATACTGACACCCGACGAGCGAAGTGCTTCCACCCCTTACTGACCGGCTTTTTTTTTTTTTGAATACTCTAGGCATATATTTTTTTATAATATTATAATAATTTATAATGTATATATATTTATTTATAATGAATATGAAAAGATTAAACAACCTCCTATTATAATATTACCAACACTAGAATAATCATGTTCTCTACTAGAATAAACTTGCCATCAGAACGATCTATATTTGAAAATAAATTCCTATTAGAGTCCTATTTAACTTATACTCGATTTGTAACATACATATAATAAACAGAACATCATCTGTTAGAATCTATTTCGGTAATCTATTGTATCAAATAGTTGGTACTATAAAATTTAAGTGATTTTATTTATGTAATAATAAGGGGCTGAAGATACCTACGCAACCAACAGTGAAACTGTGGGTATTATTGTTTTCGCCACACAACCGATTTATAAGATATATTTTGTACAGAACATTTTTTACACAATTAAAAAAAAAAAAAAAATCAAAATGAAACAAATGAAAAATATTTAAATATATTTTAAAAGTCATTTTAAAATAGACCTGTGTCAGTACAATGTTTTGTTGATGTGTAATCACGATATTTGAAAAAAAAAAACATGATTACGCAATATATTCAAGTGCTGTGTAATTTTAAAAAACGTAGAAATAAAATTGTAATACTGTTTAAAAGATGAGAAGTTATATTTACTACCTATATTAACTATATTTTGTCCGAAGCTAACTTTTAAAAATCATATTAAAAAATTAAAAATATAGCATAGCAAAAGGGCATATTTGGTAAATATTCAACTGTATAAAATTAAAAAAATTAAATATTTATTTGAAAATCAAATTTCAACAAAACATCGAAAAAGTTTTCATCTTTTAAACGGTGTATAATATTTATATCACAGCGTTTATCGTAGACTTTGTAGGATTTGATTATTACGAAAGTGTACTATTTCGCTAAACATTTCGTTAGTGTAGCGTCGACCTCTTATGAGAACGCTTCACGTGCGTTATTTTCTCCAAAAAAACTGTTTTGCGAGAAATAAAGTTTCTCAGCCTGTAATTATAGTTAAAAATCTTCACATTTTTACACAATATAGCAGACAAAATTATCTGTATTCTACCGTCATATTATTTTTCAAAAATATTAAATAGTAAAAAGTTATTAATTTTTAAAAAACCATTTTTTTTTTTTTTGTTTTTACAGATAGTATAACATCAGTAGTTCTATTAGTTTTATCGAAAAAAGGACGACGGGTTTTGTTTACAAATATCGTGATTACGCAACAATAAAACGTTGTACCGACACAGATATATTTTTAAATTACTTTTATAATGTACTTAAATATTTTTAAGTTATAAGATTTTAATTTTTCTTAAAATTTCATAAAAATCGCCTATACAGAAAGGTTAAAAAACACATGTGTGGAGTTCTCTTATGGGGATTGGAAGCGGTAATCTATTAAGGGGTTGTGTATAGGCAATTATTTTCGTTAATTTGTGTGTCAATACGTTCGATATAACAATGATGGTGTATAATAATAGTTTCACGCTCACGGACATAGTATGTCCACAAATACAGCAACTGTATTTGAGAAGACACGAAATCCCATTTTCAACATACTGATTGACCCAATGACGCGATAAGTAGGTACCTATTCTGAAAAAAATGATCTGAATTCGTCGGAAAATATACTTTAGAGCGACTTTTTACTTTTTTTTTTTAAACATACATATTTTTCCCTCGATTTTCATAAAAATAGAAAATGTCAATTTTTAAGCGTCCGAATATATGAAATTAATTTCAAGGGGGACTCACGGGTAGACGAAATAAAAAACTTCGACTAAAAGCGCAAGACTTCAGTTGAGTCTGTGCTTGAAGGTGGTTGTTATACACACGTTCTGTTCAAATTGACTGCAGAACGAAGAACGTGATATGACGACGTATTTGTGATTATTTTTAATACATTTTTGACACATTTATTAACACAATATTAATCACAGAGGATCTTTATATAATTGCGACTTCTATTGCATTATATTATGTAAAAGTTAAAGGTCTAATAACAAAAAAAAAAAAAAAAAAAACTGTACGCAATAGTTTAAATATTTATTGGAAAAGCGAAGGTCGTGTATAGGTACTTATAATAATTTATTGAATTTTATTTATTTTTGTTTTAAAATAAGGTATCATATATTATGCATTGTTTCTTTTATTTTTTTTCACTGTATTTTATTTTCCATAGTCGGGTGTTTTCTTCGGGGCCGTAACACGATTGAGCGTAAATCGACCTTTTTGTAACACAATTGAGCGTATTTCTGGTGTAACAATGGGTTATACGGAACAAAATAAAAACAACACGATTGAGCATAAAAAGTACTGCGATGTTACCGTACCTACTTACATATTATACTCGTATACTTGAACCTGTCGAACAGCATTATCAATATTCCTCCCGAGATTGCAATTTTATTGCATACATTTTCCTCATTAAGGGGTCCAGTGCTAGTCACTTATTTAGGAACATTATATAGGCAATTTCAAGACATATCGTGTAACATATTTTATTAAATTATTAATTTAACGACCTGTAGTTATAAGTCCCCTTCAAGCCAAAATGTATCACAATATCACAGTCAAGGGGATAAAAATTATTTTTGTAGAAAATCAAATTTCTCCAAATGTTGACCATAGTCACTATACTTATTGCAAGCAGCACGTTCAATGAAAATGTTATTGTAAAAAGATAATCGTTATTTTTGTATACGGTCCGATTCCGAGAATTCTGTCTGTTGACTATTTGTATACCTCATAATTTTGATTGTAAAATGTTTGACAATGTCAATTGTCAAAACTATTATTTAGTCTGCGATTTGCTTCGATCGGTGTATACGTATATGCGTGATGTGCGTGTTTTTTTAAATAATATTTAATTATTATAATTATCAAAACAAAATAAAAATAAATAAATAATAGGTATATAATATAATTAAAATAATTTTAAAATGATTAATAAAAAAAAAAATATAAAAATAAAAATTAAATTCATATAATAATATGTCGTTATTAATTATTCGTAATTAATCGTAATTATTCATAATTTACTAATTAGTTAGACACAAAAAAAAGTTATTTTTTAATATTAATAATGTTATAATTTGACACCTTTGTACCGTTGTCCAATTTGTCCTATATATGTTAATAAACTTTTATTGTTTTTAAATTTTATATAATTTTATATATTGATTATATTATTTAATATTTAATTCAATTTTTTCTTTTTCTTTTAATCTTTTTTTTCTCTTTGTAAATTGTTTGTATTTTTTTTTAATAGAATTCATTTTTTGTAATGGTTTCTGTTTGGGTTCCAAGTAATACATTAATGACTACATGTATATGAGGATGAGGTGAGTAAAATTGTGCATTGTACGTATGAATCTAAAATTATTTTAGTCACAAATATATATAGTTGATATACAGTATGTTTAAAATATTTTAGAATTCTACGTATTTAACGAAATTCTTTTAACAAATCTCATCAAGATTGTACTTTAAAGAGGTCATTTTTCGATTTTCTCTAAACCAAAAAATTATGAGGTAATAAAATTTTGAGGTTTTTCATTCATACAATGGTTAATTTTGGGTTTATTGACATGAAATTTTTACACAATATCATTCGTACATTACTTTAACTGTGTTCCAAAATTAATGGAAATCAGACTTTTTTTTTTTTTAATTTTCGGTTAATTTTTGATTTTCAGACCTTTAATCGGACGTTTATTAAATTTTTTATAGCCGTAGGTATATAAGAATAAGGAATAGAGAACAAATAAAATTAGTAAACAAGTAAACAAATAAGAATAAGAACAAGGATACCAACTATATATTTTTAAAAGTGCATATATATATGTAAGTAGGTACATATATTATACGCGTATATTATATACATATACGAAATGTATAACACGATTTAGCATAGAATTCGGACGTAGCAACGTCGCTTAAAATATTTTATGCTCAATCGTGTTCTTCGGTAATCGGTCAAAATGTCGAATCATATATTTTTTTATTATTATTTTATAAATATTAAATTATACCTAGATAAATGATATATAAAAAATATACTAGACGTAGACATTAGTATTATATTGTGCAATGCTATAGATCAGTGATAGTTCAAGGGGGGCCTAGGGTCTACGCCCCCTTCAACAAGTCCCAGCAGTCGCCTTTGATATATAATAGTATATATTATTATAATATTTAGGTATAGACGTATAATATACTACAGTCTTCAGTATCTACTTTCCAAATCTCAATCTTAAAATATATAAGAAAACTCTATAGGTGATATATTAATGCAGAGTGGTTGACATTTTTATTGATAAACACATTTTGCTTCATACCTACTTTTAAACTACCTATTTTTCTTAAAGTAAGTAACTATACTTTTAGTATATCGCGGAACGTGCTATAGTATAGTATATTAGTATTGTATACATATATATATATATATATATAGGTATAGGTACCGTATTTTCGAGATTTTCGTAAATAAACATTTTTTAAATAATACGGAGGTTGTCATCTTAAAAGATGCGAAAAAAATATTTTTCAGTAGGTATGCGTACCTACTGCACTATTTAACATAAACTATTGCCGCGACCAATATTTGTTGGAAGTGTTCGCAAAAAGTATCAAAAAAATGTTCGGCTATTTTCGTAACATCCAACAGCAAATTCAAGTATAAATGTATTGAAATATATCTGTTTACATACACATAGTTTACTGGACACTTTTTCAATTTTTTTTTTCGAACTTGAGAAACTAATTAAAAATTATTTGGGTATAGTCGGTATAGGTATAGCTATCTATATTTTTAATTTATCTATACCAGTCTCATCCTTATTAGTTTTACTAAATTTTTTTCGACAAAAAAGTGACGGTAAAGTTAAAACTTAGCATATAATAAAAATATATAAAATGTACTCAATAATTTCGAAACTAAGCTATCACTCTTTTGTCGAATTGATTTTATAATAGGTATTTTTACTTTAAAATGACTTAAAAAATCCATTTTAACAAGTATTTTGTGTAAATATCGTGGTTACACAATACAAAGTGGTAGAGACACGGGACCATTTTAAATAATAAACATTTAAACATAACTTTAAAATGTTATATTTTAATATTTCTGAAAATTTTCTTAAACGTTGCCTAGACAAAGCCCCTTAAAAAAACGAGTGTGTAGCGTCTATTTGGAAAGATTCTGTGGTTATTCTACTGACATGATGCCGCTAACATACCTATTTATTTTGTCATGCGTATAGCTGATATTATTATATTTTCACGGTCCGCGACACGAGTGTCTCATCGCAGCATATTTTTAGGCTGCGTGCGAGCGCATCTTATGAAGTTGTAACTCGTATGTATTAAATATTTTATGATTTATAATATTATTTATTGAGAATAATTTGCACGCACTAAAATTATAATATGCTTCTGAAAAACAATATAAGAATAATACATTTTGAGAAAATTTTAATAATTTAATAAATGCAATTTGAAAAAAACTTCTTATAGAAAAATATAATATAATATACCTATTTTATGTATAAAATATAGTCTTTAAATTCAAATTTGGCGGGCTATTTTTATTCCGTGATAACATCAAGTCATTATCGCGGTTGTTGATATCTCAAAGGTGCGCGCGCACGTAACCGAAAAATAATATATTATGCTGCAATGAGACGCCCGACGTACGCGACGCGTGTGACGCGCTCTCTAGTAGCGCGGCGATAAATGATAGTAAATAATCATTTTCGGCGTTCGGCACAACAACGGCTATACGGCTGCTTACACGGGTTAAGCGCGATAATATTACGTCGCCGCCGTCCTGCCTGACGTTCACCGCCGACCAACTCGTACAAACGTTTCGGCCTGTGTGCGCGCGCCCGACATCCGTCTTCTCGATCCGGCCGGGACCTTTGGCCGCCTTCGCCCGCCGACGAGTCGCCCGCAGCCATTCTGGCCGCCCGCGGCGCGAACAGACACCCGCTCGAAATGGCGTCCGCGGCAGCTGCAGCAGCTGCGTACAACCAAAACCGCCGCGTGCCGCCTACCGTCCAAATTCAAAAGGTAATATTGTCCGGTTTTACCGGTCGGAAAGCATCTACCCACGTAACAATGATATGTTCAATAATAATAATAATAATTAAAAAATAATAATAATAAAAAAAAAAAAAGGGAACGAGTAGGTACAAAAACACTAGGTAGGTGCTTACCTACTTGGGAAACGGGGGCAAAAAATTAGTATTTCCGCTTATATATTATGCTCTTCAGTGGGTTTGAACTGTTGAAATCTACCTACAAGAATTTGCGATACCATAAAAAAAAAAAAAAAAAGAAATCGTTATTCGTCGTGTCGTAGGTTTTTCTTTTTTTTATTTTTAGCCAAAAGTTAATCGGTTTGAGAACCTCGTCATTCGGTTTTTCCTTATTGCTTTGTGCAACTTCTACCCGGGACGATTTTTGGTCTTCCAAAGCCCATATTTCATTAAAAAAAAAATCGTTGAAATGAACTTTCTAATGTAATTATACCGTTGTTCGTCCGACAATGTGTCATCGTCGGATTCGTTTTTGTACAAATATCATGGTGTATTTTTTTTTTTCTATCGTTAATCTGTCGATCTGTTTTCACACATGCGCGCGCATTCACGCAAAGACTACTCGAACGTATACGTAATGAGTATTATTATTATTAATATAATGACCTCGTCCAACCGGCACGTTGAAGAATCGCGGTTATTGTTCTTTGACCATGTCCTCGGTTGTCGTAAGCGCTTGACGAGACGGTTATATTCACACCGCCGCCGGCAGTGACACTTAGGTAGGGATTGGATTAGGTGTACCTACAATATAATCGCGTTTCTAATTTTTTATTTTTTATTTTGCTGTAATAAGTACCTACGTAGGTATCGATGGTATTTTAAATTAAATAAAAACGATAAACTGACAAAATGCCCCTCCCCCCCCCGTTTGAATTTTAGGTAGGATGAAAACCCCCTTCGAAATATCGATGATGACAAAATGCAGACAGAAAAAATAAAATACTGTATTATGTAAAAGTTACAAATATATTAGGTGTACCTCTTACCTTGATTCAATAAAAACACAATGTTGCAAATTCAGTACATTCCCCGTTTCGTTCAGAGTCTACAATTTAATGTGGAAACAATTTTTATAAACAATATTGTTAGAAAATATACGAATGTAGCCTACGTTCATTTATTTTATATGGAGTGCCTATCTATAATACGTAGGTACCTATTCAAATTATTGTGTTTTTATAATAATATTATGCTATGGTACCTATACCTAATAAAATGTAGATATTCAAATTATACATTTGTACCCATTATATCTATACCTACTCTTCAAATTAGAAAACAGGATAAATGGCAATGTAGACTTTATGGTACCAAAATCGTTAACCTACGATAATTATATAATGTGTACTGCCTATTGGAACTGCGAAAACACTTTTTATAATATGTAGGTATTATACCTGTACGTATGCGATCCAAATAACTTTTATAACCGTGTCCACACCAACAAGACCCAACGTACCTGAAATGTTTGCCCAAACATTTGTCATAATAATAATGGTGGTAAATTCCTTATATTTTCTCATGTCGAATAAACATTTTATAATATATCTTCTCTTTTTGAGGGTCACTGGGTGCTCCAAATCTCCAAATCCACTTAAAGTCACTACATAACATAACAAAACCATAAAAACTTGTAGTTTTATAGCTTGGGTATCCCACAGTTTATGGTTATCATTCTCTCTCTTTTTTTTTTTTATAAACCTCGTTTTTAAATTGTCTAACGTACCTATCTATAATAAATATAAATAAGTAACTACCTATTTCATGTGTGTAGAGTATATAATTTGGGATAAGATGATTTGAGTACCCCAATGTTGCATGTGTGGAAATTACATAATGTGCAACCTACAAGGTGTTTGTACAACAACTTTCAAATCAAAAGTTTAAATATATTAGCAAACCATTAAAGTATGTTAAGTTTGTTATAACATGCCTTGCAAGTTGCATATTTTGATTATATGATGCACTATATGGACACGTTAACAAGTAGGTACCTATTTATTATTTAGTGTTTGACTAGGTACATACTTTTTGTAGTTGAATTGAATTAAATAATAATAAATGGAATATTAAATTACGCTGCAGTACACAGGGTTCTTATGATTTTTTTTAATGAGAATATTTATATGGTTTTATAATCATGATTTCTGCAACCATTTTATCTACTTACAGACATGGTATATATGAAAATGAATAAAATAATATTAATATTATAGATTTTAATTTTTAATATATTTTATTTATAGTTATATTGATAATTATTCTTTGTCCCAGATAAGAGCAACCTCAGGGCACGGACCAATTTTGTTTTTGTCAGATCATGTAATCATCGAATCAGTTGTTGTTAATAGCCATCATAGTCGCAGATAGCAGTTTTCTGTCTCGCCATTGTCGACCAACGTGAAAAACTTTACTGTGTGTAACATATTATATGGACTCAGCAGTTATTGTAGTAATAGAGAAACGTTTCTGGCCGTGGAATGGCATAACACCTTAAGTAATTGTAGAATATGCCCATGACTACCGCCATGTGTAGTAATAGTTGCTGCCTGAGGTTACTTTTATCTAGGACAGAGTATAGATATCTAGTATATAGATAAAAATAAAAATGGGTCAGTCTTATTTAAGCAAATACTGAAATTTTAGTATCTACAATTTAGCAATATTATATAAAAATTAGCTATAATACCTACAATTAGAGATACAATATAATATATATATATAAATAAATTTTACTACTTGAGATTTTAGAGATACCTAATACATCTTTGTTGACATGTTTTGAGTATTTAAAATACCTTAGTACTCTAGTTTATTTAAATAACTTTATTACATTAAACAAGGTTATATAATTTCATAGATCACTTAATAAAAACTCTGATAATAAATTTAATATGGATGGATAGTGCATGATATAGATGGGTATTTACTAGTAAAACAATTACAAACAGTTGGTTTACTTACAATTTTTTTTTTATTTAAATTTTATTACTAGGTACCTATATTATTTTAATAATAATTAACCTAATATTTTTTACATAGTTTTTTAGGTAGGTATTTTTAATTTAATTGTTCATACCCGGGCCTGGTGTTAGTATTACTAAGGTGGTAAACCACTGTTAAAAATGTGTGTACCTACATATCATTGGAAGTCTTCATAAATCCATCATAGAATCGTGATAATCGGCAATGTGGTGTACATCATTTTTAATAGTTGCTTTTTTCTATAATTTGGTTTTTAACTTTATTATTTATTTGTGAATTTTTGTCATATTAGAAATGAAAATTGTTGTAGGTAATAAAATCAACAATTTGTAGCATATTGAGGTTATAGTATAATATAATATATTATGAAATACCTATAGGCAGCCTATATATTACTATATATACAGTGTGAAAACGCTAATTGAAAAAATTCAATACCCTTGTACAGAGATGCAATTTTTTTTTAGTTAGGTATATTTAGTAAATACATATTTTAAATTTTTTACTGTTCAGTAGGTAATAACTTTAAATTGTCATATCTCAGCCAATTTTGGGCTTAGAAAAGTGGTTTGGCCATTAAAATTTATAATAAAATATAGAGAAAAAAAAACGATGGTCAACAAAATATTGTTGCCATTTAAGAAAAAAAGTTGTACCTATTTCACATGCACATATCTAATCAACTGTAAAAAAAATTTGAGTGGGCGAAAATGTGTATTACTAAGTATTCAAATTGCATGGATCTGTACAAGGATATTGAGTGTTTCAATTAGTGTTTCCAAGCTGTATAATAATTTTTTTATTATTGTTATTCTTATATCTGTTGCATAAAGTATAAACATAAATACCTACTAATTTAAAATTTACTCATTTTTAAATATTAAATGGTACCTATTTGTTAATATCCAACTATTCTAATAATTAATTTTGCATTGAAAAGTACATTGTTGTATTAAAATGTGTTTTATAGGTTTCAAGCCTAATGTTAGAAACAATATAGAATAATAGAAAGATACTTGGAAAGATATTTAATGACAGAATATGTATTAACAGTATGTCTACATTATTTTGTCCACATTCAATTATTGGTCTACAAAATAAATTCATTATTAGTTGGCCTACTATTAAAAAAAGTTTATGATTATGTATATGGATTAGGTACCATAAAAAACTAAATAAAATCTAATATTATTTTATTATGTACCTATTACATATATGTAGGTACTATCTAATACCTAAAACATTTTATTATGGTAATTTTCATTAAATTTCCTGACTATACTTATGTTCAAGAAATATTATATACTTATTTTTAATTAGTTATGTAAAATAACCTTATTGTAATATAAATAGTTTGGTAATTTGTGTTATACTTATGTTTTAGATACTTGATGAAAATGCACAGCTAATTTCAACAATTCAGGAATTTCAGAGTAAAGGCAAAAATCAAGATTGTATTCAGTAAGTTGTGTTAATTACATTGTTTATTTGCAGTTGTTAATGGACATTAAATTAATTTGCTTTAGGACATGGATTTACATGTATTTAAAGTATATCTATATTATATGTCAAATACCATTAAAATTAACCTAACTAATCGTGACATATGAAATAATATGCTACATCACACCGCATGCCGGTTACAGAGTAGGCACAATGCATTTTAAATTATGTGTTTACTTAAGTTATCAATACTATAATGATAAGAAACTCCTGTAAATGGTGGCTCACAAGATGAAAGTACGGAACGAAGTCATGCCCTTGCGCACAAATTGGCTGCCGATTACTGATCTCATTTTGAATAGAGTATGATAATGATCTCTTATATAAATTTGGTAGTAGGTCAATTAATTTTAATATTAAAAATTACAGAGTTGTGATAAAAATGCTGAATGTAAATTTTGTATATTGTAAAAATGGGTACGCAAGTTAAAAGAAAGGAGTGATTAAAATGAACTAACTTTTAAATTTTGTTTTAAATCAAAACAACTAATGTGACCCAGTTCAATAAAAATGTCTAGTTCTGTATATGAAATTTGAAAGGTTGAAAAATAAAATATTTTACCTGTATTTTTATTTGGTTTAGATTTCAACAAATTCTTCATCGTAATTTGGTTTACTTAGCTTCTGTAGCAGACTCAAATCAAAACATTCAATCGTTGCTTCCGGTATGTATAAAACACAATTTAACTTATATTTGTATAGTGTTCAGTATAGCATTTTTACCTATTTTCCATTTAATTTTAGATTCTGAATAAAACAAGGAATGTATTGGTTTTACAATAATAATTTATAGTTTTTTTTTTTTCAAATCTATTGTACTTATATATACATATTTTCTTTGTTTTTACAGCCACCAAGTCTACAACAGGGTATGCAAAATCAAGGACAGCACATGCAACAACTACATCAACAACAGTTACAGCAACAACAGCAGCAGCAACAACAACAGCAACAGCAGCAGCAGCAGCAACAACAACAACAGCAGCAGCAGCAGCAACAACAGCAACAACAACAGCAGCAGCAGCAGCAGCAGCAGCAACAACAGCAGCCTCCTCAACAGCCATCAGTAATGATGGGTGGACCAGATTGTCAAAATCCACAGCCAATGCAACAACAGCCTCAACAACAAGGCCCACCACCACAAGCCATGAATCAAGTGTTTACCCAAGGCCCAGGACAAATGAACAGTGGATATCGTCCTCAACAATCTATTGCACCAATGCGTATGTTTTATTTATTATGTAAAAGTTCAATTTCAGTACTCGTCTAATATGCTAGCTACTTCATGTTTACTCAAGCATGGGTCATACTTGGCTGATGCTGATCGGTAGTGGCAGTAGCATCAGTAAATAGCGGCTGGCAACCAGGTCACATTGTTGGTTGCTACTTGCCAGTTCTAGTTGCTCAGTTTTCAGCAAGCATGTCACCTGTGGCTCCACATACACAGTTATTAGGCTGTTGTAACCACAATCAGGTAGCAAATAGGTGTAGTAGACATTTTTACAGACCTCATTAACTCTTATTAATAACTTTTTTTTAAACCCTAGAATGTTCATCATTTGTTGATTTGACCAGGCGCATAGCCAGAAAAAAATCCTTGGATGGGCCAATGTTTTTGGGCCCATAAGTATATTTTAAGGAATCTCATGACTCACTTCATGTATTATTTAAAGTTTACTAAATCCAGAGGGACTTTACTACCAAGAAAATAAAGGATTAGGCCTCCCCTATAAAAAGTATTATTTACTTACCTCTCCCACATATTTAATACACAACATTTGAAAAAAAAAAAAATAGTTAAATAGGTAGTTATTTATTTATTTGTAAATCCTAAATTTTTTAAATTTATTTTAACTCTATACCTTACCTCCTCCCTCCATAAGGTTTAAAGCTTAACCCTTTCACAGTTACACACCATTAATTTTGATCTATAAAGTTACCACTCAAATTATTAATTATTACTATTTACAACAATATAAATGATTTTTTATTTTTGAAAGTTATAATATCTATAAATATATAATTATAATATTATGGTACCTAAGTACCTAACCTAACCTAACCTTAGTACATACACTTGTATTTAGAAATAAGTGAGTTTTTATATTTTTTATATGAGATGTCTAAAAAAAGTTTTTTAAACTATTGTTACTTACAATAGTAATAATGAACACACATAATCAAACAATACCTATTAGTACTGCTGGATTTGTATCTTTATCATAGGTATATATTATTAATTCGCCGAGTTGTAGGTACTGCTCAGTGATACTGTTCCGACAGTCAACATTAAACATTTATTTATATTTGACTATCTGAGTATTAATTCATTATTTTATGTTTATAAATATAATATTATATATAGGTATGATCGTAAAACAAAGAACATTAAATTATAAGATATATAACAATAATATAATATGATGTATAACAATTACATAAATTAAAAATATAAATATAACTAAATACTAAAATTAAAATGAAATAATTTGTGAAAACCTTTCTACAAAATTATCCAAGTCAAGTTCTGCAATTTTTTTTCTATATTAAACATGAGGAAATAATATGCACTCTATACTTCTATAGTACCTACCATGACAAAATAGATAGGTATGTCAGCAACTTTGTGATACGCACCAAGTGTCGAACCTCTTCTCGCCCCGTCATAGTCATAGTTCTCAGCTTCTCATTGGTCGTAACACAGCTATACATAATATATCTATAGCCATGGTCGCATATTATTTTATTATCACAAAACATTGTTATTTTACAAAATTATTTACAATTTATATACAATTTTATACAATGTAAGTACGAATACTTAATACTAATTATTACTATAAATAAATGTATTGTGTCATAATAAATCTTATCTTTATTCTATGGGTAATATTATTATTTACATAGTAATAATACCGAATTATCAACAACCAATGAAATGCTGAGAACTACAAGTACATAGAAAGTATATAAAGTAGTGGGGATGTGCACAAACTAACCAATATTCTAATTTTGCTGACATACCTATCTATTTTGTCATGGTACCTACTATGTCAAGATAATGATAAAGTACAAACCTCAATACTAATAATCTTTAATATACTTGGAACAGTCTTAATTATATTTTTGTCTTTTAGAACAATCAGACACAAAAGTCCAAATGTAACGATGACAACTACCAATATTATTCTATGTTATCGATAGTAATATTTATATAGGTATATTATTATAGTATATAAGTATGCTGGTATTTTATACTGTATAGTGTGTCTTATATTGTCATATTTATGTGTAACACTTATTGTCTATACAATTTGTTATATTTAATAATGAATAACTTGATTATCATAATTTAGTCCAAATAATAATACAATTATTCCTATAATCTCTTAGGTGTATTGTAAATAGGTACCTATATTATTTTATGTATAAAAATTCCTATTATATCTATTAGGTATATCCGTAAAAAAAAATGTTTTAATTAAATTTTGTGGTTGGGCCCAGGCGTGAATTAACGTTTCCTAATTGAAAGTAGCCACTGGGTTAAATGGGCCGTTATGATTGGTTCTTCAGTTATAAAAATATTTAATACCAGCTTAAGTGTAACACCTACTGGTTGTTATTCCTTGTAAATGCAATTCCTTTATGTGAGAATATTTGTAAGTTTGACATTTATTGAGTACAACACCTTATTATTATTGAGTACAACACCTCATTAGTAGAATTAGTTTTGAGTGTTATTCGTATACCTCGGTTTATGTATTTTATCGAAAATAATATTGTTAATTAATTTAAAAAATATTCCTCTCTGCTAGGGAGTGATGGAAGGAAAAGGAGATAAGTATGGTTAGATGGGCGGGAGGACGGGCAAGGATGTTACGATAGATTAGACATGTGGGAGGAATGGGGGATGTTAAGTTACATTAGAATAAACAGGTGTGAGGTTTGTTTATGTTATGCTAGACAGGTGTAGGGAGGTTAAGTTAGATTAGGTTTGATTGGTGGGAGAGGAGGGTCGAGGTTAGGTTAGGATTGTGCCCTATATAGAGTAATATTTTGCATGTATAGCCCTTGTCTCGAAACAAAGCAAAACATACTATACTAACCCTGTATATTCCTGTCCAGAAACTTTCCGACAGTAGTGTATGTTCTATGTTATTATTATAGACATTTATTTACTTATTTATTTAATACAAACATACTTATTCCTCTGAATACAGTGCAGCAAAATATAATACTTGAAAGTTGAAATACTTAATTTTTTTATGAAGCGGGTGGTTAAGGCTTCCTGAATCCAATGAAAATAGATATGACCACATTTAAAATTAAATAAAATAATAATTATTAAAGTATACATATATGCATACCAATTAATGCGTAATTTTACAACCTACAAAATATATAACAAGTTAGAATTAGAAATATTGTTTATTTTTTTATAAAAATTAAAAAATGTGATAAATTCCTATACTATGCGTACTAAAGTAGCAACACCAATATATCCGCAGCACAGCCTGTGGTAATTAAATCGTGCGATTCTTTTCTATTTTTATTTAACAAAGATTGGCCTCTTTATTTTAGTCTTCATGATTATAACATAGGTAATTTTTATTCTTCAAAGAATAAATCACCACAGATGACAAATCACTACCTATCTTTTTTTTATCTATATAAATCTATAAATTGTTTTAAATAATATTTATTAATATTACAAGTGTTGTTAAATGTTGATATCTTAATAATGTCATTCAAACCAAATATAATATTTAATATTCTATTCAATTGTTTTTTGTTTATTAATATCATAACACATAAATAAATGTTAGGTTCATAAATTGACTGACTTTATAACTAATTCGAAACTAAATTGTTATTACAGCTTGAAATTTATAGTCTTACTATTTTACAATTCATGACATTACAATGAATATCAAAATTAAAACAGTGAAGAGACATTTTAACATATAATCTAATATAAATAAGCTATGCATAATATTTTATTAAATATTTTAATAACTGAAGAGCCAATCATAAGCGCCACTTAACGCAGTGGCTACTTTCAATTAGACTACATTAATACACAGGCTGGCCCAAGGCCAGAGCAATATATAGGTGGGACAGGCCCACTAAGCTCCCCCCTAACTAAGTGCCTGGATTCAATTAACATTGTTAATTTTATATTGATTATTTTTAGCATGTTTATCATATGCCCTTCTACCCCATGTTTATCTCTCATACATGTTGTGGAGATTTTAATTACAAAAAATAGCAGCACAGATTATTTAATTTGTGTCGCTCATTGGCTATAAATAAATAGTGGAATTATTTTCAATGAAATAATAATTTTTCAAGAGAGCAAGTTTTCAGTTATTTTCCTCTATAAATTTCTTTTTTTTTTCATGACTAATACAAATTGCTTTACGGAACTTTAACGCATCATTATTAGTATTCTTTACAAGATATAAACACTAATTTTAATATTACACTTTGATAGTTTTTAAAAAGTAATGTATCTTTTGAGGACATAGTATTGTACACCTTTGGACATAAACGTGGTACTCTGTGGACCTAATGTTATTAGATTTTGAAAGTTACTACTTGAAATATTCTTCATGTTAACAGTTTGTGGTAGATATAAAAATAGGTCAAGGATAAATATATAACGACAATACAGTGTATTACATATTATTTATTTATTATTTTGTTTATTCTTATAAATACACAATACAAAACAGACTTGTAAAAAAAATTAAATATTTCAGTCCTCCAAAAAATCACTGTCATTACCGTGAGGGGATATCTTTTTTTTCGACTATGCTTTTTGGCAGATTCTTATAAAATTAATGGCAAACACTAGGCACATAAGGTAACAGTGATATAAGGTCATTGAACTTCTGTTGGGATTTTGGGACTGATGAAAACATAGGCTTCCTTTCCTCTAATCTTTTACTTCTTTTTATTCTATTCAGGTCAACTGTATTAAACTCTCCTTCAAATGATAATTTTAAGTAAATAATCCCTTTGTTTTCTTGCCATAATTGATAATGGTGCATTTTTTTCTTTAAATAGTGCATTAAATTGTAGAAAATATTTTTGTTCAATATTGAGTACATTGTAGTTGCAGGAGCAGCATTGGTGCAATTTGTGTTATTAATAATATTGTGGCGTTCTGTGATACGTGTGGTAAATGATTACCGTATCGAGGACCACACTGCTCCTCTCACAGCAGAGCGTGCACAATCAGTCTAAGTACTCACAACTATAGTTTTACAAAAAGGTATACAACACTATGTCCACACATAGTGTTTTATACTTTTCAGATTTATGGGGTAAACAAAGTCAGATCTACATAGTGTTCTTTACCTCTAAAGAAAATGGACATGGTTTTATTTTCCATCGCCTTATCTCCGTTATTTATGAAAACTGGATATAGTGTCCTATACCTTTACAGAAAACAAAATATGTACAACAAGAACATAGAACTAACTCTTAATTCATCAAAAATTGACATTTTGTCCTTTACCTTTGGGGTACAGATATATATATATATATATACCTACATATATATACATATACAAATATTTTTTACATAAATATATCTATCATATATTATGATATGGGTTTCAAACCTATACTCCAAACTATGGTATTAATTTTATTTTTATTATTGTTACATATACAAATAGTAATTACTTATTAGTTATTTTAAATATAGTAAAGAGAAGAAAAAAAAAATCACTGTAATTTTAACACATTTATATTATTTTTATTGATTCAACGAATAGTTAGCAATAAAGGTGTAAATATATGGTATGGTCAGTATTCTAAGGTTAAATGAGACATCCTAAACATAACATTTACCTTAAAATAATCAGTACCATAATTTATTTATAAAAAATATATAAATTTTTAATCAGTCATTTATATTACAATTTATTACAGTGCTAATTTTTAGTTGTTCAAATAGCCTTTAAAAGTGAAGTTCTATCTGATACACTGCTGCACCTGTGAATATGTCTATGCATATATATATATATATATATGGCTAATGTTAATATTTGGATAATATTGACATTATCCGGATAACACATACACCATAACACTAAAACGCCTGAAGCAATTTCAACTAAATGTTGTAAACATATGATTTACTATGTGTAAAAAAAAACACTGAGGGGGTAATACACTACTAACACTCCTAAATGAGAGTGGGGTTGAAGGTGGTTACATGTAAAAATATAACTGTAAATGTAACTATTACCTATTTTTCTACGTCACTACCTTTCAACCCCACCATTGGGGTGTTATGACTGTCTTACCCCCTTAGTATTTTTTTTTCAGATAGTAAATCATATATTTAAAAAGTTTGGTTGAAATTTTTCCAGGCATTCTAGAGTTATGGTGTATATGTTATCTGGATAATATCAACATTAGCCATGCCATGTAAAATATTTATTTATAAATGTCAATATTTCAACAGTTAAGTAGGTAGTATTTTAGACAAGTACCTTAATTTATTATTTCTAATAAATACATTTGTTTGTTTATCTTTTTTTTTTTTTGTTAAAGGAGATTGAAAGCGGCGATTTTCTGTTTCTTTTTATCACACATGTCACAGCAATTTAGACTCATTCTTTTATACCGATATATTGATTAATTTATTTATGTGATAAGGATTCTGTAAATGATGTGAATTTGTTATAAAGTCTACTTTCTCACATTTTTGATTTTATGTCTTAAGTTTCGCTAAAATTAAGGTTATATATTTGAACATATTACATTTTTTACCGAAAAAAGTGGAAATGTTGGTCTAAAGAAAACTTCACAATGAATTCAGATCCGTTTTTAGAATTCTTATTGCATCCTTTACTAGATTGGCCATGATTTTGGAAATAGGAAATGTTTAAATGTGTGATAGGGATAAACAGAAAATCTCCGATTCCAATTCCCTTAGTAAACAAGCTAATAAAGTGTTTATACAGATATAAACTTTTTATTCCATAAAAAAAAAATATGATTAATTATTTAAAATTGCATATAATACTTAAGTAGAAAGAATTATTTATATATTTGAAATCCTTATCTTTCTTTAATTTCAGGACCACCTGCTCAACAACAATACAGACAATCCCCTCAGTATCAAGGTCAACCAAACTATCAAAATTTTGCTACTTCTCAAAGCAGTTCTGTTGGTTCTAGTCAAACTGGCAGCCCTGTTGGAGGTAATGTGTATAACCAACCACCAAACCAACCTTATCCAGGGCAAGGTTATGGTCATCAACAACCAGTGCTTAGCCCTAACTACTCAAATCCCAATTATGGCAATCCTGCAAATCAACAGTATCAACCGAACGGCCCGTATGGCAACCAGCCAACTAGTAATTATCCTCAAAATGCTGTTGTTTCACAATCACAAAATTTTCCGACTAATTATCCTCCAGCTGGCTATGTTCAACAGCCAGTGAGTTCTAGTAGTGGATATGGACCAGTAACAAATCAACCATCATCGTACACTGGTTATGGAAATGCCCCACAAATTACATATGCATCATGTCAGACAACTCAATCGGCACCATCAGCATCTACACAAACATACCCTCCACCCCCTAATCAACCGGTTCCTAATGCTGCTGTGGCTGTTCAACAGGCAGCTGTACCTCAACCTAATTATCCTACACCACAATCCAACGCTCAATCATACCAATCTCCTAATAATGGACCTAATCAACAGCCTGGACCACCTCAGCAGGGTTATCCACCTCAACAGGGATATCAACCAACACCACAAGGATATCCACAAGGTTATCCAGCGCCAGCTCAACCGGGTGGTTATCAGCAATACCCGCAAAGGCCATTAGCTCCTCCATCAAATCCACAATATCCAGGATACCCATATCAGCCATCGCCCGTTTAATTTTTTGATAAAAAAAAACAAATAAATGTTCACTGAACATGATTATTTTTTTAGAATTTATTTTTACTTAGTTATTAAAAGGAATATTAATTCCTCATAAAAATAATATTGATTATTGAATTTTTGTACTTGGTATGTATTAAGTTTTTGATAATTATTGATTGTAAATTACTATTACGTATACTCATTAGTATTTTTAATTATTATTGTATTATTTTTATCTGTGGAGTATCTAGCTATACAAGTGAATTTTCTAAAATTGTCCAAGAAACGATTACAATATTATATGCAAGTCATATATTATAGAATATTATAGTTTTTAGTCATTTTTTTTTTTAATAATATAATTTGGTATAATCTAAATAAATATTTAAATACTTATGTTTGTGTATTAGGGTTTTATTTTCCGTATTATAAGGACAATTTTTAATTAAATTAGCTGTAATCTTAATGTAGTTAGTAAGTTATGTTGAAACAAAAAAATGCATCAATTGATTATTGAATATCTATGTATGTTATTTTAACCTATTCTAAACTTAGGATATAAAAAATATGGTGACAATAATAGTTTTGGTTTACTTAATAAATTAAACTATATATTCTGTTCTTGATAAGTTTAACCTCAGTTGACGATTGACCAGATCACACCTGTCAAATTGGTGGTCATCAATACGCCATTGGCAGTATTTATTCTGAGCTCAAGCGATAGACGCGAAATGAGTTCCTTGTTATATTACTGTGGTAATCATATGAAATCATGCTTGAAACCAATGGCTTACGCAGAGGGGGGGGGATAATGGGCTAAAGCCCCCCCCCCTCATTGCCAGTATAATTCTATTCTTTTTATGTTTTATATTATCAATGTTATATATATACATACAGTATGGTATATATATATATACAGTGATGTATTTTCAACTTTTTCTTTGGGGGGGGGGGGTCTAAGTATATTGAAAACTAATCATTAATATAATGATATTTATTTGAATAATTTATATATTTTACTATCTTTAGGAGCAAATTCGCTTAGTTTACAAAGGACTGTTAGTAATGGGGAGGAGAAGAGGTTGCAGAGTATGTGCACTATTTTGGTAAAAATAAATAATACTTATTAAAAATATTTAATTTGAATTTTTAACTTTTCAAAAGGTTTAGCCTTAAATGCATTTAATTTTGATATTTTTAGAATATTTTCCAACACATGGAGAAAATGTTATCATTAAGCATCCATAAAGACGAGTGACAAAATAATTTAATTTTTAAATAATTTTATTTTTGGATTATTTAAAGATATTTATTTGAAAATGAAAAGTATTTTAAGTTTAATATTTAGGCATAAATACATAATACCTGACAAAAAGGTTAACAGTCTTTGATAGAAATACTAC
The DNA here is from genome assembly GCA_025469235.1 of Pemphigus obesinymphae. Taxonomy (NCBI): domain Eukaryota; kingdom Metazoa; phylum Arthropoda; class Insecta; order Hemiptera; family Aphididae; genus Pemphigus; species Pemphigus obesinymphae. Next base: position 44,432 of record JAIPRL010002132.1, on the reverse strand, counting down.
ATAAAAACAAACTACAGGATAGGTTATGAGGTTGTAAAATATAATATTAATACATTGATTTGGTATACTTTAATTATTTAATTAAATAATATTTTTTATTTATATTTTTTTAATTATTTAATTTTTTTTAGTTTTAATTGATATATTTTCTTTAAATTTTAAAACTGATTATTCCTTAGTTTGGTAATAAATGAGAAAAGTACCTAAGAACTATAGCTTAATAATAATAATACAGTTGATAGAATTTTTATTACCTACTACAAAACTCCAATCTCATTTATAAAATAATTTTAAATCGTAAATACATCAAGTGGAGGTTGAAATATACGTTTAAATTAAAAAAAAATATTAAGTATTAAACTTTAAAACATAATAATGTTATAAATGTATATAAAAAAAAAAAAAACACGTACTCTGTGATCATTTTAAAGTGTTTAAAACCAACATTTTCGGATTTATGAGGAAATAACCATTATTTTAACCCGTATTTTTTATTATTTTTCGATGGCTTTTACTAATGCGTTTTTAAAAGATCAACAAATTACCTCTTCAAAGTATATCATGCCGACAAAATTTTATGCCAAAAAATGGGTACTCGTAAAAAATTAAATCATAAGGCCAAATCTTCTGGTCAATAAATTGTTCAAAGAAAATATAAGACCAATTAATATCATAGTAAAACGAGAAAATATTTTGCACCGCTCAGAATCTAAAATTTATAGTTATTATATGTTCATTCTAGGGCATGATTATTAATTTTTTAAGTCATCAAACTCTATTTCCAATTATTATTGTTTAAAAAAAAAAAAGTTCTATCTACAAAAATGACGTTTTGGTATATAAGTTTTCAAAATTAATATTTGTTGGTTCTTTTTCAGTAGGTACCTACCTACTCCTGGACCTCCTCTCCGTAAATACGACACTTTATATATATATGTATTCTATTATAACACTGAAAAAGCACCTTTTTTATTCTTTCATGTCTAATTTTGTGTCTACTGATCACTTATTTATTTTCAAGCACCCACCCCCCCCTATTGAAAAATCATGTTTGTATTTTAAATAAAATATGTTTTAGAATCAAAACATTTGCCTGTAAACGACAATGTCTACTATGATAGCCCATTGTATTTGATCAAATTACTTATACTCAATGTTTATTGTGTGACCACTGTGAGAATGGGACTAGTTCACACACAGTTGCCAACTTTTAGGCCAAACTGGCCAGGGCAACAGATATTTTTGTAGCAGGTCACAACCAGTTTCGGCGTTCATATACGCATTCCTATTCTCGGGGACGGACTATGGTCATAAATTATTGACTCATAACATTATATATATACCTATATATTGCTGGTCTGAACTCTATATAAAAATATTACATAATCTAAAGAAAAAAAAAACAATACTGAGAGTATGTATGTTAGTACCTGCCTATGTCATGTATTTTTTATTTTATTTTATATTTATTGATGGTTTCAGAAAATGGCCAGTAGATTACGAGTATATCACGAAGGTAATAAAAAATTTTTAATATGATTTTTATTATTGACCGACTTTAAAAAAGGAGGAGATTATTATCAATTCAACCTGCGTATGTGTTTTAAACTATGTTCGCGCGTTACTTTGTATACCTATCTGGATAACAATTTTTTTGCTTAAAAGTTTGGATTTTCTAACATTGATCCCATTAAATTCCATATAATTGAACCTAATTAACATATTATTATTTTTTATATGCTTTTTTTCATTCATTAATGTTTCAATATAATATTAATAACGTATAACTAATAATACCGAAGGATTTATAAGTAGGTAGGTATATAAAGAATGAAATAATTAGTTTAATAATCATCCATCATTAACGTATTAAAGTACAAATTTAATATGGTACTTATCAAACATATATGAATTGAAACAATTTACGTGATACTATGTATTCTAATATTCCTATCTATACAGATATTTTATACAAAAATTAAACTAATCCTTTACAAACATTAAATAAATGATTAAATTATTAAGTAAATTTAATCACTTTTGAAGTCAGTGCCAAACTAGGTACCTTAATGGGACATGGGACTGTGTTCTGAGGAGTAACGGGGAGGGGGATGAGGGTGCTATATCCCTCCATAGCTCTTTTAGATTTTGAGCGGAGTGAATTAGATGCTAGTGGTTTTACAATGAAGTTTATTATTTTTTTTGTGTACAACTTTTCGACCAGACATGAACAAACAATCTGTATACCTACGTCATATGATCCCAATAGGTATTTGGTAACAAATTTCATCCGGTTATTCTACTTCAAAGAAGCCATTTTCGATAAAAGCAGTAGGAAAAACTATGACGTAAAAACGGCCAAATACGATTTCGTCAAATCGAGATTTACGTACCTATATTATACCACCGAAGTTCCGTTCAGAATCGTTTTATCGAAAGCAATGACTTATCATCGTTGATTTTAAATGAAATACATTCATTAATAGTATCCTGTCCAATAAACGAAGTGCTTCCACCACTACTGACACCCGATAAGCGAAGTGCACCTTTTTCTCCCTATGAATTTCAACATAAATAAAATGATAGATATTTCTTTGTTGTTTTAATAGTTTTTATAATGTCCCTAATATAATAATAGTTTATGTGATAAAATTCTTTATTTATAGATTAATTTTACTACCTATGTGTATTTTTAAGTATTCTTAAGTATTTCTTAAGTATTCTTAAGCATAATGAGCGCAGAAAACAATACGGCAAATGAGCAATAATTATAATTGGATTATATTAAATTCATACCTAGTCAAATGTTAACAAATTACTTTTTTCATTCTTTCTGATTTATGATTTTTTTGGGAAAATATCTTCACCCCCCCCCCTATTTTAAAATTCTGAGCATGCCACTGAGGAGTAGATAATGATTAGGTATTTTATGTGACTAGCACATTTTGGTCGTGTTAGGCCCAGCGCACACTGAAAGAGCAAAACCGCTCCGAGCTGATCCGAGCAGCTCGGAGTGGTTTGGAGACTATTAGAACACATGCAAAGTAATTATTGACGCTTACACACTTATCAGCAACAACAAATATGAAAAACGAAAGTCACTGGTCATCATACCAATATTACTATTACCTACCTATATAAAGTCAAAAGTTTTTGAACTCGTGCGAGTGAAATTTTTAAATTTTCACGGAATTCGGTCAAAAAATTGAAAATTGTATTATTTTTTATTTATCTCGTGAACCCAAATCTTACATTTTACTTCTTTTTTCTCATTTCTTTCACTATTTAATAAAAATCGCCACAAAAGCGGTAGGTATAACAACATCATCTTCGTTAGAACTCATCTTGACGACTGGCGTTAAAAATGAAAAATGTATCCCAAATTAGTAGACACGTGTTTCTTTTTTTGTCTTGTTCTGTTTTGTGTTGTCAATGAGCAAGTTTGGAGGAGGCCATTTTTTTTTTTTTTTTTTTTTTTAATAAAAAATCATTATTTATGTAAGTACTAAATACTAATAGTTTAAAATGTTGAACATTGTATGGTCTATTGAGTATTATCACGATTTGTCGGCCTCCATAAAATAATTATTCTTGACAAATGTGATTTCAAAGTTGTGAACGTGTTATAAAAGTAGGGGTATTTGAAAAGACAGGTTAACATATTATACACAATACACTATGTTTTGCATGTTATTTCTTATGATTTTTATAAATATATATACATACATATTTATACCTATATATAACTTATAAGTATATACTTAGTATATTGTGTCCTATCCCAGGGCCGTTTCGAAGAAAGAGGGATAACAATGTGAAAAACATATTCACTTGGAATAAGCTCTTCATCAATTTTTTTCCCATTTTTAGATTAAAATCCTAACAATTTATAGTTTGAAAATATTTCATTGCTGCATTATTTTCCGACAAAATTCCAAAATACTTCATTCAAAACGTGAATAAGTTAAAAAAAAAAAAATTAAATTAATTATATAGATTAAAAAAAAAACTTAAATACAAAAACTTTATTTTTGTAGCTAGTACTTTTTTTTAAACAATAATAATTGGAAATATAGTTTGATGACTCGAAAAATTAATAATAATGCCCTAAAATGCATATAATAACTATACATTTTATATTCTGAGCGGTGCAAAATATTTTCTTGTTTTACTATGATATTAATTGGCGTTATATTTTTCTTTGAGCAATTTAGGTATCGACCAGAAGACTTGATGTCATGATATAATTTTTTAATGCGTACCCATTTTTTGGCATAAAATGTTGTCAGCGTTGTACTTTGAAAAGGTAATATTTTGTTGATTTTTTATAAACGCATCAGAAAAAACTATCGAAAAATAATGAAAAATATGGGTTAAAATAATGGTTATTTCCTCATAAATCCGAAAATGTAGGTTTTAAGCATTTTAAAATGATCACAGGGTACTTATTTATTTATTTTTTTGTATTTTTTAATACATTTATGACATTATTATGTTTTAAAGTTTAAAATATAATATTTTTTTAAAATATAAACGTATATTTCAGCCTCCACTTAATGTATTTACGATTTAAAATGATTTTATAAATGAGATTGGAGTTTTGTAGTAATCAAAATTCAATGAACTGTATTATTATTAATAGGATGTGGTTCTTAGGTAGGTACTTTTCTCAATCATTACTAAACTAAGGAATTATCAGTTTTAAAGTTTAAAGAAAATATATCAATTACAATTTAAAAGTATACTAAATCCATGTATTAATATTATATTTTACAACCTATCCTGTAGTTTGTTATTATGTAGTATTTTTGTCAAAGACTCTTAATCTTTTTGTCAGGTATGTATATTGTATATGCCTAAATATTAAACTTAAAATACTTTCCATTTTCAAATAAATATCTTAAAATAATCCAAAAATAAGACCACCATTTACTGTACAGTTTTTTTTTTATATCACGATTATAAAATTAGGAAAAATGTATGAATATAAAAAAAAAGAATTAAAAAGTTAAATTATTTTGTCCTTCGTTTTTATCGATGCTTAATAACAAAATTTTTTCTATGTGATGCAGAATATTCTAAAAATATCAAAATTAAATGTATTTAAAGCTAAACCTTTTGAAAAGTTAAAAATTCAAATTAAATAGTTTTAAATAGTGTTAATTTTTTTACCAAAATAGTGCATGAACCCTGCACCCCCCCCCCATTACGATGATATAATTAAATCATCTGTATCAAAAAATGCTCGCAGAAAAATATAGAAAAATTCAGAGAAACTTGGTTTTTAGAATTAGGGTTTTTAAATTAAAAGTTAATATTGTGTTTTTTAATAAATTATAATAAATATTGGTTATGTCTGAGTTATGGTATCTATTTATGTAACTATGTACCATATGTACCACTTACAAATGCAATTTATATTTTATATATGTGATTTTAATGGTTTAATTATCTAGGTTTTTTAAATCTAAACAATTTTTATATTGTTTTTTTTTTTTATATTTAATTATTAATTATTTAATTTATAATTATTTTAGCCTTGTATGAAGTACAAAAAAGAAAAAAAAACAATTGTGCACTATCAAAACACAATTTTTTTTGGGGGGGGGGGTACAAATTTTATATTGCCCCTGGCGGCCAGTTTTGTAAATACGGGCCTGGCGGCGTCATTTGATGGATTCAGACTATATTTTTATAGTGTCAACGGCCCACATCAAATATTAAAATTGCACCGATATTTTAAAATTTTAAAAAGATAAGTAATCAGGTCACAGCATCACTTACAATGTGGGACGATTGAGCCGGTCTATATGGTTATATTATGCCTGATGTAACGAAAAATGTGGTTTACTCACTTACGCGAATGATTTTTATTATTATTATTAACTTAATTTGTAAAAATATACATGTATACTTAGATCTAGGATGATAAAGAGCTAGTGTTATAGTGTAATAACATGCAATTTTGTTAAAATCTTCCTAAAATAGGCAATCAACTTTTTAGGACATAAATTGTATATTAAAAGTGGCCTTGTGACAGGGATGGATAGGTCCATAGATATAATGGGATTTTCATGGTGAGCATTGCTGAGGGACTGAAAGCCTCTCAGTTTTGGGAGTATTTATTCATATTCAGTTTCAGTATAAATATTAATTTAATCCTCGGACAGGATAGTGTAGTACTATTATTTTAAATGATAATGAAGTACCTATACAGTTTTTCTTTCACTTGAAAAAAAAAAAATTGCAAAATTCGATAAATGACCAGTTTAAAGTAACGACTAAATCCAAATTTTCATCAGATAGCTCTTCAATCGAAACTCCTACGTAGGTTTCCGTAAAAACCCCAAATTGAATTTTTTTTATAAATTATCGAAAGGGGTTCAAAAGTTTTGAAAATTTCATCATTAAAATATAGTGCTACAGTAAATATTTGGTGTATCTACATTTTATAATTCTGGCATTATAATTTTCCATTTTATAACAAATTATTAGTGGTTTTTACCGAGTACCTATATCGAAAAATTACTTCTTTAAAGCACCAACTAGAATTAATTTTCTATGAGAAAGCTCTGTACTCGAAAACTACACGATACCTTCCATCCTAAAAGTGTATATCTACAGGTATACAAAAAAAAAAAAAAAAAATACGTACATTCTTTGCTACATTCAGAATCTAAAAACTGATATTTAATTATTTTATTGTTTGTAGTAAAATTGGCTTGCGAAGCGATATGATTTCGTTAGATTCTGGGTCCCTTTAAAATATTTTCACGGTAAGAAAAAAATGTGCCTATCCGCTATTATCAGATGCCTATCAGATATTTGTATCCGTATTTAAAAATTTAAATGCTGTCCCTTACAAAATATCAGAGAATAGGCTGAATCCTGATATACACGTATATACGTATGTGTATAATTTATATATATATGAAAAAAAAAAAAATAAATAAAGATGATTTAGAACAACAAAAACCCAAGACAAATAAAACTTACTATGAGCGTATGGTCAGTGAAATGTATCTCGATAAAAATAGAAGGAAAGAAATGGAAAATGCGGTGTGATAGTCGCGTAATTAATTTTTCGATTATATTTAAACGTAATATGTGGCGAGAGAAAGAAGAAAGACGCTCCGCTACTGAGAAAAACGCTCTTATATAGGCACTCTGTCCCACCGCTTATTATATAAAAAAAAAAAATGCATTTCTATTGGTCCTGTATTTCGGTTATGATCATGAATTAGTTTGCTCGGGTTCGATATAATGTCATACATCGATTCCGAGTGGCCATCTGTATAGTTTTAAATATTTATATTAAATTGTCACACTGACCTATATATACTGAGCGGCGTTATTTCATATTATCTTGAATTTGTTTAGGTATTTCCATATATAAATATGATATTAAAAATTGCACACAATTTCATTTTTTACCGTGTCCCCACGGTAGGTACTGTATTACACAAAATCAAGCAACATTGATAATGAATAAAACATTTTATACAAGTGCGTATGATATAATCGTATTTTGAAGTTACATTATAAAAATCGAGTATATTGTGTAAATATTATATGTTTCAAGATTTAATGATCCGTGGTCAGAGCCGTAGCAAGATTTGATAGCGCCCTTGGCAAAGAACCGAATTTCCACCCCTAAATTGGTAATAAGGAAAAAATATCATCAATTTTTTTTGGAGAAAGCACCCCCATTCCTTAAAAATCTGGTTAATAAGCAAAAAAAAGAAAAAAAGTCATCAACTTACTTTTACAAGATTTTACCCGTCGAATCTTTGCCTCCCAATCATAGAAATTTAGGGATAGATATTACTGAATTTCGATTTTTGGCGCTCGCTTTTCTGTTGCGCCCTTGGCCTGGGCCAGTTTTTCCAAGCCCTTGCTACGGCTCTGTCTGTGGTAATGTTGGAATAATAATTGTGAATTTAAAATATTTATAATATATTGTGTATACATTAAATGTTTTACTACATTGGTCTATACATATAGGTAAAAAAAATAAAAAAAGCCGGTCAGTAGGTTGTGGAAGCACTTCGCTCGTCGGGTGTCAGTATTGGTGGATGCACTTCGCTACTGGGCAGGGTACTTTTGGTGGATGTGGATTTCAATGTATATATTCCGGGTTTCAAATTATTTCATTATTTATTAGATTTCATAACATATAACTTCCCGTTTCATAGGAATAAGTCGCTGTTATTTAGTCAATCATTATAATTAGGCCATTTAAGTAAAAAAAAATTATTTCTTCTCTGAGGATTTTATATATATTTATACGCCGGTTTTCAAATTATTTTTCACGTGTTGTTAAATTATTTATGTTCAATTTCCATTTTAAGGACTACAATCATAATTTATTTAATAACAAAAAAAATAAATTCCTGCTATTAGGATTTTAAATTATTTATAGTTATTTGCCTTTAACAGGATTTTAAATAACAATAAAAAAAAATAAATAAATAGTATGAAAGGTGAAACAGAAATGCAAATGGTTTGATTATAACTAAGTTCCGAATAGGAATTTTTAATTCAGAGCTTAATTAATTTATTAAAATTCATAAAAAAAAAAGATAATATATTAGAAAATGAAAATAAAGTAGTAGAATTTTACAGATAAAGTACAATTCAATGAATATTAAAAAAAAAAACTGAGAAAATTAGTCATATGTTCAAATGGTTTGAATATTAATTCCTAGCTGGAATTATTTATTTATTATTATTTTTTTACAGAGCCTAATTGATTGATTAGGGTTCAAAATAAAGTTGAATGAATTTTTAAAGAAGAAAAAAAATCTTTTGGAAATGAATCAGAAATTCAAACGGTTTGATTATTAATAAAATTCCAAGTAGGAATATTTTGATCTATTTTGATTCAATTATAAATTCAAATAGGTAGTTTAATTATGAATAAGATGCTGAATGATAAATTTTGGTTATGAGCCCATTTTATTTATTTATGTATATAATAAGAAAAATTTTTGGGGAACATATATTTATATTGGTTAATTACAAACAAAAATTAAAAATACTTAAAACTTTGTGTTTTCTTTGTTTACAATATTATTCCTAATAATCATGCAAACATAAAGTAATAATAGTTTTAGTGTAAATCATGCAATAATATTGTCATTTTATTATATCTAGTAGAAAATGTTTGTTGGACAACAAATATATACATTTTATAAATTAATTTAGTGGAGAAATTATTGTAATATTTTATTTTATTAATATTTTTCTTAGCCTATTAGGTTTTAAGACAACAGTCGGCTAATTGCTTAGGCAAGTTTTTCCGTGGTGATTATTCCTATTAGAATTATAAAAATTTATGTTGAGAGTAAAAATTGTTGTATTGATACTGTCATACTGGCGAACAATTAAATCATTTTTCACCTTGACCAACGATCTGAGCCCATCAATAGTATTCCTATCGGTGACCAACCAAAGTTATTACATGATTTAATTAGTTTAATCAACCCTTATGTATTTATTAAAAAAACAAAAAAATATATTTTAAGTTATATAGATTTTCATAAATATTCAAGTATGAAATATGTGAATCATATTTATCTTTAAATTGTTGTTCAATTGTTCTATGATCTAGATTAATTGTGGTTATTTCACCTGGTATTAGTTCAAGATTTTCAAGTATGAATGAAATAATGCCATATTTTTGTGTCATTTTGTGGATAATAATGTACTATGCTTTAAATCACCAGAAATGCATATTGAACAACTGAATATTCAGGGGTGGTTTCTAATAAGTCGATATTGTTTTTAATTATGTTTATAAAATTTACTTTTTGATTATTTGAAAGTATCACACAGTTGTTATTTTTCTGTGAAAATTCGTTGAATTTAGTTTTGAATTGTTAGCACCTGTTGGTGTTGTTGGGCAAGAATTTTAATTGCATGTGGTATTTGGAGATAAGTGCAGATAATGTGAAGTTTTATTTTGTGCATTTGACCTATATACAAATTTTTGATTAGTAAATTTATTTTTTGAATAGCAATTTTTTGAAATATGGTAACTTTTCTTGTAAAAATTGCATATTCATTTCTATTTACATTCTTGACTTTTATGATTATATTTATGACAATATTCACATTGTGATTTGTGTTGGAAATTGCGATAAATTGTTTTTTGATCGTAATTATTGAAATTATTTTGATTTGTATTTTGGAAATTGTCAAAATTGTTCATTCGAATATTGTTGTTATAGTGATGGTTTTGATTTGAGTTTAATTATGAAAATGTATTATTATTTTCATAATTATTTGTATATGTGTGACAATTATTATTATAACTTTGATTTGAGTTAATATTTTTATTGCGATTTTCGTTATTGTTGTTACGATTTCAATTGAAATTGTAATTTTTATTCATAGATATATAATATGAAATCCTAAAATCAATAGATAAATAGATCAATTGATTTTAGGTCCGAAATTTGAGAACATAATTGTTCTATTTGCTTTTGAGTTTTATTTTCATTCATTGAGTTAGAATGTTCTCTAGTTGTTTGAGATTTAATTTCATAATAATATATTGGTGTTTTATCATTTATTATAAATTCAATAAATTCGTATTTTCTGATATTCTTTTTTAAATCATGTAAGTTATTATTGTCCAAAAGTCCTATACATCTAACAATTTCTGATTTTAAGACTAATTAGATTATACATGGGTTCTGTTTACGACATATTCGGATCAATTTGTTTGCATAGATTTTCCGTGTCATTTATATATGAGGTTATGAATTCGTCATATATAATATGACGAATTGTTTCTTTCTGTCTAAAATTGTCATCAACATATATTTTTGTGATAGGTGTTCGAATTCTAAATGAAAAGCGTTTTCTATATTTTCCCAAGAAGCATTTGGATTAGTTCGTTCGAAATTGTCTAGAAAAGTTAGAGCAGTGTCTTTGAGATAGATACATAAGAAAGTTATTTTTTGTTCAGTAGACCAATCATTAATAGTGTTTGCTTTATTATATTTGCGAATAAATAAATCTACATTCTCGTGAATAGCACCGGAAAATTTAATTGGTTTATAGAATGGTGTGAGATATTTAATTTTAATTTTGCAGTATAATTTCTTTATTTAAATGTTCAATGTTTATTGGACAAATTATTTATCGGAAAACAACTAATTTTATGTTTATTATAATATTAAAAGAAAAAATTGACAGAGGTCCCTTAAGAAAGATGGTTTTTTGTTTTTATGTTAATTAAATGTAAATATACATTTATCTGAGTTTTTATTTGTTTAGCCCTGGTAGTTGGTAGGTACGTTAAAATAATCATTTGAAAAAATTTGATATTTTTATTTTGTATGTACACCCTTTTTTGGATATAGAAGCAGGAGTATAGTATTTTCGGGTATAATAAGAGTTTTCGGGTAAAGTGTTAGTATAATATATAGTTGGTAGGTACTTTAAGCTTTAAAGATGTAATTTTAAACTGGCATTCTGTAGGTAAAATAACACCTAAAAGATAGCACATATCAGATAGCCGATAGGTATATAAAAAATGTAAAGGGTTGAAAGACTATCTCACCCTCCCCCCACCCTATTTGAAAATTTATATTATTGATAAAAAACTAAAAACACAGAAGACAAAAATTATGAATGCATGATGAAAAATGAACAAATATTATGTTATTATAAATTAAAATATAAATCAATTTGGATTTTGTTGTAGTCCATCGGTATAACTATAATATAAAAATATAGTAACTACCTATCTATTATAAGTGTTATATTAGATAATAATTCAATAATAATCATGGTATTTTGTAGAATCATATCTGTTGCCGCCACGATCGCAAGCACGTGTCAAAATATGTTATGTGTACGATATTATTTTCAAGTCATGTATAAAGGGAAAGGGACGTAAAAAACATGAAGTTGCATTAGAAAATTGTGGGACTTGAGTTCGGTGAAATGGATTTGAATTTATTAACATGTCTACTGTGGTTTAATCAAGACGAATTTTAAAATTCGTTTTTATATATGGCTGCGTTATTGATAAACAATAAAACCATTTTCTTAGTTTTTCGTTTTTTTACTATAAGAAACATCATTTTTATAATATTAATAATCGCCGTGGCCAAGTAAACTTGTTGATGAATCAAAATCCATTTTAAAAATTAAAATCCGTGTAATCATACTCGTACAGTTTACTAAGCAGAGTGCTCAAATTTCGGTCTAAAATCCGTATGTCTACAGTCCCTTAAGAGGACGTCGCACACATCATTTTTAAGGCGTTCTGTATAGGCTATTTTTTTTAGATATTTTGAGAAAAATAAAAATCTAATAATTTTAAAATATTTCAAAATTAGTCCCGAGTCAGTACTATTTTTTTACTATGGTGTAATCATGATATTTGTTTAAAAATACGTTTACGCAAAACGAATAAAATGGCTTTTTAAAGCGATTTTAAAGTTATAACACCTATTATTAAATTTGTGGATAACAAAATTCAAAAGATAACAACCCTATTGGGGTTTTACAATTTTATAAATATTAAGTTCATTATGGAAGGTAACTTTTTTTAAATATTTTATTCGAAAAAACGCCGATGAAGTTATCTTCAAAATTTTGTTTTCTATCAATTTTATAATAAGTGTTTTAACTTTAAGAGTTATTTTAAAATAGGCCATTTAATTTATTTTGCGTAAACATGTTTTTAATGTTGAAAATCTTCGGTGCGACATCCTCTTAAGAGAATGCAACAGATGCGATTTCTAAGGGGTTCTGAATAGGCAATTTTTATGAAAATTTATGAAAAATTAAAATCCTATCGTTTAAAAATATTCGAGTACATTTTAAAAGTAATTAAAAATATATCTATGTCAGTACCACTTTTTATTGTGAATAAAACCATGTGAATAAACTAGTGGATATTTTAAGGAATTTTCACTAGGCAATAATAGTATTATATAACTAGCTAGGCTAACTTAACATATCTTGACTAAGTTAATTTTTTACACGTTTACTTATATAGTTAGGTATAAATATTAACAGTGACGTAAACTAGACAAAATTACCTATCAACCCAATTTTTTTATTTATTTAAAATTTTAATATTATGCGTGATAACACTGTTAGTAGGATGCTTTTTGAATTTTCTTCAACGGGTTAACATTTTTTAGTTATGCCACTGAGTACTAATAAAAACAATTTAATATAATATACATTACCTATTTATCTATATACTATATAGGTACAGGCATACAGCGCGTGTTGCATATTATATATTTTGTCACTATTCACAATGTCTCGGTCGGATGTCTTCGGATTATTGGATTGAAACATTTTATTGAGCATTTTAGTTCAAACTTCAAAACGGTGTTTGCTAATGTTATAGTTCGACCTTTTAATAAGTAGCCACTGCCAGTGGCGAATTTTCAATCTTTTTTCTCAGTGGGGGTCAAAAAAATTTTAAATCAATAATAATTTATATAATCTTTATACTATCTTTAGGGGTAAAATCCCTTAGTTAACATACAAAATACTGTTGATAAAGGGGGGAGGGGTTACGTGGTCCGTACACTATTTTGGTAAATAATACTTATTCAAAATATTTCATTTGAATTTTGGATTTTTCGAAATTTTTATCCATGAGCGACAATATATTTATATATTGATATATATTTATATATACAATATATATATATATATATATATATATATATACAATATATTTTTCAACATTACATATTTTTCTATTCATACATTTTTCCTAATTTTCTAACAGTAATAAAAAAAAAACTGTACCTACAGTAAATGGTAGTTTTTATTTTTAGATTATTTAAATTTTTAAGATATATTTTATTTTAAAACCAAGAATATTTATAGTTTAATATTTACGCAGAAGTATTAAGTATACCTGATGAAAATATTAACAGCCTTTGACAGAAATACTACATAAAAATAGACTACAGGATAGGTGATAAGAATTGTAAAATATAATATTATATAAAACATTAATTTAGTATACTTATTTTTAAGTTTTAATTGATACACTTTTTTTAAATTTTCAAGTTAATTATTCCTTAGTTTGGTAACAAATGATAATAAATAATAATAAGTAATATGCATAATTATAAGTAGGTAGGTACCTAAAAATCACGGCCTACTAGTAATAATAATAATTTAATTAATTTAATTTTGAATACCAAAAAATTCCAACAACATTTGGAAACTCAAATATTTGTTTAATTATATATGTATATATATTATATATATACTTTAATCATTATTAAAATCCTTTTTTAAAATTTTTTTTAAACTTGAGTAAAATACATACCTACTTACTCTGGTAAAATTTTTAAATGTTTCAAACAAATATTTTCAGATTTATGAGGAAATAACCATTATTTTAACCTATATTTTTCGTTATTTTTCGATAGTTTTTTCTGACGTGTTTCTCAAAAATCGACAAATTACCTTTTCAAAGTACTATGCTGATAACATTTTGTGCCAAAAAATGGGCAGGTACGCATGAAAAAATTAGATCACGACGTCAAGTTTTCTGGTTGATAAATAGCTCACAGAAAAATATAAAATAAAATATAAGTATAAAATAAATGAAAAAATATTTTGCACCGTTAAGAATCTAAAATTTAGTCATTATATTATTTATTTTTGGGCCGTTATTATTGCTTTTTTCAGTTATCACACTCTATTTCTAGTTATTATTGTTTAAAATTTCTATCTACAAAAATTAATTATAGGTATTTAAGTTTCCAAATTCAATATTTAAATACCGTAAATACGCCACCGGCCACTGCTGTTTCCCTATATATAATATCTGTTATTCCCTAATATATTCGTTTATAACGAATATTGAAAACTGTATAAAAACAAATAGGTATTATTATTGTTTCTCATGTTTGTTCGCTGTATTATTGATCTATATTGTATTTGCAGATTCAAAACTAAAGGAAAGACAAAAAAATATTTATTTATTTTATTTATTTATTTTATCTACGAAAAATTATTATTACAATATTATGTTTTTGGTAAAAAAAGTTTGAATTTGCAATTTAATTTCTAAAACTAAATCAAGCCTAATACTTTTATAACATTAAAATTGAATTTGTTTTAAGGACACGTTAAAATATTTTTTAGTTAAAAAATCAATGTCGGTCGGTTATTATAGAAATACAATATACTGGGCGATAATAATACATTACTGTGTAACAATTGTATGTCGCCTAGTAGGTATACTAGTTAAAATATGTACTGAATAGAACATATAACTATAATTTTTTTTTTTTTTGCGCGCAGTAATAACTTGTCCTTTTAACAATGAGAAAAGGGATTTGAAAATATACGATTTGTAAACACCGGGTATTTTGGCGTAAAACGATTTTTTGGTATTTTTTTTTTTTTTTTTTTTTATATAGCATAGCCGTATAGGTATCCGGGGATAAATATAAAAAACATTCGTCCAGATACAGATGGTAGACGTTTATCCATATCGTTCCTTACATAGGTTCTCGTACACGATAGTGTATATTATTGTTATTTTCAATTTGTAAACAAAAAATTGCGTTCAAGAGGATTCTCAGCAAAGTTTCGTACATGAAGTATTGTGCAACACGTCTCCCCTGTTCGCCGAGAGACTGTCGAAAACCTGTGTCTAAACTTATTCAGTCGAGGAGCGGTCGGTTGGCTATTTCCCACTATACCCACGTTAACTTATATGGGCCGTTAGACTGATATATATATATAAAAAAAAAAAAAACAATTTATTTTTAACAGGTCCGCGGGAAACTATGACACGCGTTCGCTCTAACCCGGCCGTAATACGGTCTAACACAGTTTGGCAACGGCCACAAATATTTATTAACAAAATGTTAATGTAACACTCACCGACTCACCCGAATAACCCTAAGTTTGGAGGGTATAGTTATTACATCCACAGGTGAACCGGAGTTCCATCTCCAGAGAGTCGATTGAAATGATTTACATTTAAGAGATACGCGCCGTAAAATTATAACGATGATTAAATATTTGGTGTTAAAATTACTGAACGTATTTCATCTCGACTTGTGTGTTTAACTCGTTTGAACTCGACTGATTAATGTTACGAAAATTCACACGCATCTCGTAGGTTAGGTACCTGTTCTGCGCTCCTGCCTAAAAGGCCTACGCATAGGTATAAAACGTCGAGGGAGAGAGAGAGAGAGAGAGAGAGAGAGACGTAATTAAGTGACGTGTCAGTGAATTTGTATTCGTTACAATACTACCCCAATCGTTCTTTGAAATCTGACGTCAGATTTAATTTAGAAAGAAAAACGTTTCAAGGAAAATTCAAAATCTGAAAACAAAATATGTAATTTTAACGCATGATAAGAACGCTGAACGTAAATTTCATATATTATCAGTTGGTTAGACGGAGACAGTAACTTCAGGTATCCAGGATCGTCTCGAAAAAACTATTTATGGGGGGGGGAGGTGTCTCAAAAGTATTGACAAAATACAGGTACATATTTGAAACACGAATAAGGAAAAAAAAAAGTCATCAACCTTTTTCCAAGTTTTGCCGACTAAGACTACAGAAAATGCCGAAATACTTCTTTCAAATCGTAAATAAGCGAAAAAAAAAAGATTATCAACTTTCTATTTTTGCCCCTCTCAAGTCCCCTATCGGGATGGTCCTGCAGGTATCATGTCCTCTTAACCAGGGGAGGGGGCATGATTTAAATTTTCCTTACAGTGGGGCAAGGTTTTGTGGGCAAGGCTCAATTTCAAGAGTCTTTTGATAAAAACTATGTAGAAAAAAAGGTCTTTCACTTTTTCGAACGTGGTATCCGACCGCAATCAAAATAAAATATAGCATAATTTGAAAATGCGCGGTAAACAGAATACCAGCTCACTATATATTCTGTAATGTTATCATGACCACAGTGACATCATTCTATGTCTGATAATATGGACATTTGTATAATATATATGTATTTGATTTCAGAGACTGATCTTTGACCGTTTGGTTGACTGGGGAAATTCTATTGATATCCAGTTGAACGTCTCTAAATGTCAAACAATGTTATTCTATCGTTATCTAGGTATCAAGCATTTCACTTATTCCATCCATAACTCACCAATTCAATTTGTCGGTAACTCTATTCGTGATTTAGGCTTTAAGCTAACACATAATTATTTTTGTCCCAGACTACATAATGCAAAGGAAGTAAGTTGCAAAGTCATCGAGCTTTTAGGTTTTATTCATCGTGTATCTCGGGAATTCAAGCTAGCCCTCTTATAGAAATACTATACTACTGTCTAGTTCGGCCTATCCTTGAATATGTATTAGTTCTTTGAGATTCTTCCATGGTTTCCAATTGTGTCACGTTAGAGAGGGTGCAAAGAAAGTTCCTTCCTTTTGCTGCTCTTATATTAAAAATACCGTGCCCTCCTCAACACCCGTTGTGAATTATTTAATCTTACCAGCCTAGCTGCAGACTACAGACATTCTGCAAGTTTGTCCTACCTATCTAACCTATTATCTGATAAAAATTTATTGTCCCTCTTTATTAAAAAAAAATAAATTTTAATGTACCTACCTCCATATTGTAATAGATCCTCGGCTCCATTCTTCATCCCTTTTTCAACAATATAAACTATCTCAATAATTCCCCCTTATATCGTCTAATGCGCAATGGCTAATGAAGATCCTTCCTTCAATTTTTGACCATATTTATATTATTAGTTGTTATCTATTATTTTACTATTAATTTAAATTTAATTAATATTTAATATTTGTTTATACTGTATATTAATTGTTAAATATATTGTTTTAAAATTAAAAATTTAAAAATTAATTGTTTGTTTGGGTTTTTGCTTGTTTTGTATTATAAAATAAATAAATAAATAAATAAATATAGATTTAA
Source organism: Pemphigus obesinymphae (assembly GCA_025469235.1). Lineage (NCBI taxonomy): Eukaryota > Metazoa > Arthropoda > Insecta > Hemiptera > Aphididae > Pemphigus > Pemphigus obesinymphae. The sequence continues at coordinate 26,514 of JAIPRL010002132.1, read as the reverse complement.
AAAAATCGACCAGCCCGTAAAAATGATCGGCCCACATAAACCTTAGGGTGGTAGCAAATGCCCCATACTGTCCTCCCCCTAAAATGCCATCCCTCCTCTAAACAATATCTAGGTAATGGCATATAATATATAATCAATGATAATAGCTATAGTAATATTTAATATCAATTATATATATAAGCAAGTTCGTATTTGAATACATTTTTGGGTGGTCTAAATTTTTTTTTATTACGTAGACGATTATTTTCAAATCGGCTCAATAGTCAACGACGATTATATGTATATACAATCGTGGCAGACCAGGTATAATGAATTACAAGTCGTGTACTCATACAACATAGTAGATAAAGTTTTCCTATTAATTATTATCGTTAAAATAAAGTGAAATCTCTTTTATCTGGTTGTACGGTTCGTGTAAGAGTTCAAGGTTATTTACAGTGGCGCAAGTAGCTCTAAAATCTTGGGGGGGGAGGGGCTATACTCATGATATTGTCTAAAAAAACGTAAATAAGCAAAAAAAAAGGGTCATCAACTTTCGAATTAAAACAATTTTTTTTTTGGGGGGGGGAGGGAAAGCTAAGCCCCCCAAGACCCCCAAGTCATGCTTATGGTTATTCCATTAATCGAACATTTTCGATTACAACGATTGTTCAATTAATGGAAAATTTTTGATTATTACGATTATTTTCGATTGTACGATTGTATCGATGATACTGTCTAATCGAAATGCAACTTGTAATCGATTATAAATTACGAAATTTCATAATCGTCCTGCAATATATTGCTCTGCCCTAATAGTAATAATACAATACCAAAACATAATATTTTTATTCTATTTCATGAGAATCGTGTTTATTGAGAATTTTCGGAAACATTTATTTTTTTTTAAATTAATTCTTTTTCTTTGTCTTCGTATTTTTTCCCAACTATTTAGGGTCTGCCACTCTAGTCCTACACTTCCACTTAACTTCTTAACCCGCATCTTCTTCACTTAGCCCTATCTTCCTCATATCACTCGCCATCACATTCCCCCACCTCTTTTTCGGACTTCCTCTCCCCCCTCTGCATCAACATAAATTTCCTTTACTAATCTTACCACCTCAGTCTCTTCCCTCTTTAATACATGTCCGAACCATCTCAATTTGTTCCCCCTCATTTTGTTAAGTATCGAAGCTACTTCTATATTATCTCTTATACAGAGTGTTTCTGAATGGAATATGTACATTAAATTCGTACACATACTCAGTGGGGTGAACTAATGACGAAAGTTTTTAAATTTTTTGTCTACCCTTAAAACCTAAGTTTTTAAGTTTTAATTCATTGTATATTAACATATGTATATTAACACCTTAACATTCTCATCTCTACTACACTCATTCTCTATTCTATCTTCCTATCTACTACCCGACATTCTATTGACTGTTCATTGCAGGTTTCACCACCTTGTTTTATAAAATTTACTTTTTAACCTAATAGGGATTCACTTGTCACACAAAATACCTGACGCTTCTCTCAACTTTATCCATCCACACTTAATCCTGTGTTTCATATCCACTTCAAAATCCTCATCTTTATGTACAACGGACCATAAATAATCGAACCTCTCAACCTCTCCCACTACATTCCCACTAAAACTTTATTTATAGTCTTTCCCTATTCTTTCTGTGTTCTCATTAGGAATAGGGAAAGACTAGAAATAATATTAAGTGGTGATGTAGTGGAAGAAGTTGAGGGGTTCAAATATATAGGGTCCACTGTACAGAAAAACGGGGGTTTTGAAGAGGATAACATTTTTGAAAAACGAATTATAAATGAAAATGAAATCGGGAAAATGAATTGTGGAGAAAAATGTTGTTAGGAAATAAACTAATTACTAACGGTTTTCCAAAACATTAATAATATATTTTATTATGTCATCATTAAGGAGCGAATTTTAATGCAAAATATATTTTACAGTGGATAGTCTAAGGCAATGCTTTCCAAGTACAAAATTCGATTCAACCAAAAGAAAATTTAAAAATGAAATTTTTATTTTGCATTCTTTTAATATTTTGGGTTTTTAAATCATTTTTTGATAATTTTCGAATATTTTTCTATTTTTAGGGTATTTTTATATATTTTTTATGCTTGTAGTAGGTATGAATAAATAAATATAATATACAATTTAATGTTGAAAATATATATTGAAATATTAAAAATATTTTAGTCATTTTTAGTGCATACGTAATTCTCAAAGTTTCACTAATATCATTAATATCCCCAATATCAATAATACAGAGGTATAATATAATCGTATATAATCTCGAAAACAATATGTACGATATATGGTATATATACACAAGTTGCTGATATATTCGTATATATATATATATTATATATAATATAATATAATATATATATATATTTCTTTTCCTCTACCTACAAAAGACCTTCGTCAAATCCTAATACTGTCCTTAATGACATAGGTATAAATTTCCGATTCTTACCTTCACAATTATGCTTCTCACATGACGAAGTAGATGAAGCTTTTGGCTCTTTATCTAATGTCAGAGATTCAGGTCCTGATTGTATCTCTGACTTCTTTCTTTTCAATTGTAGGAAAATTCTTTATTCTCCTATCTGCATCATTTTCAATAAATCCTTAATTAAAGGTAAATTTACATCTGTGTGGAAAATTAGTAGAATTACTCCAATTTTGAAAACAGGTGACCCTACATTAATCACTAATTATAGACCTGAATCTAACCTATCTTTTACTGGTAAGCTTTTCGAACAATTTAGTCCTTAAAAAAATTGAAAAAGCTTACTTGCCGACATTATCTATAGACCTACATGGCTTTTTCCTTGGTCGATCAACTACAACCAGCTCCTTAGATTTTTCCTGCTTTATAAGATATGCCTTTAATAATAAAATTCAAGTTGATACTATTTTCACAGACTTTTCAAACCCATTCGACTCAGTAGATCATGGCAATCTTATTCACATCTTAGATAAAATAGGTATTGGGGATCCTATCCTAACACGGTTTCACTCGTACTTAACAGATAGAAGCCAATTTGTCAATTTATTTCGTGTTTTATCTAAAATGTTCAAGGTAACATCTGGAGTTACCCAATGTGGACTCTTATCCTTCTTATTATTTAACCTTTTTTATTAATACAGTATTTATCATCATTCCCTCTTGTCGTATGTCACTTTTTGTCCATAGCGCTAAGCTTTTTGCTCGGGTAAACTCAACAAGGGATCGCGAAATCCTTTTTTCCTTTTTCAGATCCAGAACGTTTATAGATTACAATTATTTTCTCAACGGCACACCTCTAAAGCGGATTCAAAATTAAATACTTAGAATTCATATATATTTTACCTTCTTTATCCTTTAGATAGCATATTGAATAAATCTCCTGCAAGGCTTTGAGGATTTTAGGATTTATACGACGTTATACTACTAAATTCAACTCAGCAACTTATTTAGTCACATTATATTTTACCCTAGAAAGATCTATCTTGAATTATGGATCGATAGTTTGGAATCCATCCCTTCAGTTCGAGAACAAACTTGTCGAACGAGTTCAATCTCGCTTCCTCAGTTTTGCTGGATTTCTACTAAAAATTGACCATCCCCAGAATAATTACTCGCCAGGCATGAAAAAATTAATACTCTGTTCACTAGAAAATAGGCGAGAAAAGGCAGACCAATTATTTTTGTTCAACCTATTTCACGGAAAGGTTGACTCATCGCGTATACTTGAACGTATAAGTTTACATGTACCAAATGTTCATACCAAATCACGAGAGTCATGATCTGGTATGAAATCTGCTATGCGTTTCATAAATAATAATAATGTTGATCTTTAATAATATTAAATATTAATTATAATGATGTTTAATCATAATTTTAGTTTTTTTTCTACACTAACCCTATTCATTATTTTCCTGTTTTAATAACTTATAAGTATATTATTATAAATTGTTTGAAACCATTGATAAAAGCAGATTGGTATACATTTATAAAAATAAAATAAAACAAAAGTATACACGATAATGGCAAATGACTAATATAAAATTAATTTTAAATGATTTTTTTTTAAATAATATTATACAAAATCGTAACAGAATTGTTGTTTGTTGAATTTAAATATATTTTTAGGACATTTTTTTTATTTCTTAGAGCATTAAAGTCCGTGCCTTAGTCATCATATATGGTCAGTTTATTACAGACTTCATTTTCCGGGTGGGATATTAATGGTATCAAAAATTTTCGGGCAGTGTACGTTTTTCTCCTGATGAGGGGGTGGGGGGTTATTAGCCCTCGGTCACCTCCTGAAATAAACACTGAATATAATATATAGGTAGTCGTTATATAGGAATAGATTTTAATGAATTAAATACACACGATTTTGTTATATTTTCTTTAATATACACTCAAGCAAATACAGAACCTACACGAAATATGTGTTATGACAAAATAATCAATATATAATAATATATATATAAAGGTAAGGTTAAATGTTAAATACACAGATTAATCGATCACAAAATAATAATACTATTGTTGATAGATAATACATATATTTTTTTTTAACAATGTTTATTAAATAGATGGGGTACTTATTACATAATATATTATGTACCTACTGTACTGTTACTGATTAAAATATGCTATTCGAGTTATTTGCAGAAAGTTACGAAAAATATCCTATACCTATAACATTACAATATAATAGAATTATATTATAATAGTATATAATATATATTGTAGGTAATACTATATTATATATAATACATATGTTATATTCATTACATTCATTTTATAGATTTTTGTGTGGTTGTTACATGTTTTTGAATTTTAGTTTAGAAATATTTCTAAATTGCAATAATATTTACCGGAATTTATTTAATTATAACAATTCGGTAAGATTAAAAATAATATTGTAATTATTTTATTTTTAGGCGGGCGCGCATCTAGTTTTTAAGCCCCGTTTTTTTTTTTTTTTGCATTTTTTGGCCACGTTATTTATCGTTAAAAATCGTAATTTGTAAACATTGATTATATTTCAATCCGTAATGACGAAGAAAAATGCCTCGATCGATCCATCATAGAAGACAAGCTGACCAATTCAAATAGGTTTTCAAATTTTAAATCTGACTTTCCAAAGTTCTTCAACTTTATCCCGCTCGTACGGTCTTTTATAAGCCCAAATATCGTGATTACGCAACAACAATAAAAAGAGGTACGGGTACGGGACGGTTTTTAGATTAATTTTAAACGTACTTAAATATTTCTAGATTGTTGGATTTTTTCATTTTCCCAAAAAATTCTTAACCACAGATAAGAACCCTTTCGTTCTGTAAGCCAATGCACGCGGTGATTGGTATCGGCGGAGATGCAAATCGTACGAGGAAATATTTTTTCGAATTTATCAACCACAAAGAATATAGGTATCTTGTTAACTATCATTCTTATCTATATACTTTTGCATATCTTATTATTAAGTACATAATAGTAAAACTTATATTATAGATATATAACATGATAATCTGAACATTTCGATTTACCTGCACATACATATAATATATAACGGTACAAATTTGAATTTTTATACAATAATATTTTTAATCAATCGACGAATTAATACAATAAACCGTTGGAAATAATACGAAATTTCCGTTATGAATATATTATATAATATTATATTATTATGATTCATAGAGGAAGAATTATTGTTCTTGTTGTTAAGAATTAAGTCGAGAAAAAAAAAATCAAAAAAAAAAAATAAATAAAGAATAATAATAAAAAATACAATGCCTGTATTCACTATCATTCGTGTATAATTTTTTTTACTTAATAATTTATATAATATATAATATATACGGTTTAAAATATGCAATATATAGGCAAATAATGATGTATATAATATTTTTCAATATACAAATATTTTTTTATTAGATTCAGCGTATTATATATAATATATTTATATATAATATGATTTTCATAGTAAACAAATTATTTTGAAAGTTAAACATTTTTGAAATTTTTTTTTTTTTTTTAAACTTAAACCTAAACGAAATTACACGTTAAATCTAATATAGCAGTACAAATATCCTACTATATATAATATAACAGAGTATAATATGTATTATATAGAAATTAGGTATACGTTAAATGCCATATTGGTACATCCGAGTATTATCGTAATAAATGTATTATTATTATTATTATTATTATTATTATTATTATTATTAATACACGCACGATTTAAATCGTTTTTATAATATTAATATAAAAAATAAAAGGAACCAAAAATCATCTTATTACGTATAGGTGTACATTATTATTATTATTATTATTATTATTATTATTATGTAGGTATGTACATTACAGACGGGCGAAATGAGTTTAATTTTTTTAAACGTAGGCATATATTAATGCACAGTCGAATGGTACGGAAAAACGAAAATGGCGAGGATATTATTATGATTTATGTGAATAAATTGGTGGTGACATATACGAATATGGGTACAATATCACGGGAAAACCGGTTTCGCAAGTATTCGTCTGTTTACAGTTATTGTTAAGTTTCGAAAAAAAATTGCAATGTTCGAAAATTTTCGCGAAATTTCGAAAGTGTGCGAAAGGAAAAATATCGATTCGTCGACAAATATACACAATAAACGTGTACGTATAGATAAGCAATTAGTATTATAATTAATAGAGTACGGATTTATATGTAAATGCATTTGTTTATTAGAATAAGCTATTTGAAGCCTGATGTGTACGATTTATATCGTTCTTATTAAAGTCAATTTTATTTTGCATATTTTTCATTTTTTTTTTTTTTTTTTGTTTGTTTATTAAATGCATATTTGTAATTTTTTAGTGCGTATTATTATTTTTAATGCATATTTTTTTTTTCTTATCAAATTACGGTTTTGAATAAAAACTACTTCAAAATCACGAGTGGGTAACAACTTTTCAGTGTACAATAAAGTAGACCTTATCTGACAAGAAATGTGCACGATAATATTATTCAACATTAACACCCATTTTATTTTTATTATTATTTTATTTATGTTTTTAACTTTTCTTTTTACATGTTTTAAAGCATATTATACTATTTTTAAAAGGATATTTTGAGTGTATTTTTTTTTTGTGCATATAAATCCGTTTCTTAATTATAAACTATTGTCCAATTATTTTTTACAATGATGTAATCTACATGTAGTTGATGTAGAATGAGAGTATTGTAATAAATAATTTAATTTTTTTTTTTCAAAATCGACTTCTATTTTTAATCAGCTTATTACGATTTTATGCTGAAAACTGAGACAAAGGTAAAGGGAAGGGACAAAATATGAAGGGAAGAATACTAGCCAAAAATTAAATGATAGATATTTTACAGAATGTAAAAAATAGACGAAAATTAAAATACATATAGTTTCGATTGTATTGCATATTTTGTTTTTTTTTTATTATTAATTATGTACTCGTATAATATAGACGAATTCAATTTGACGTTTTGTGAAATATTAATATTGGGTTTTTAAACGTGGATTTGTTTAACAAAGAAAAAAAATCATATTAAAAAAAAAAAAATTTGTTCCAAAAAACAATTTGATATTTATTACCTAATTATCTACTTAAATATACACTAATGGGCCAATTAAGTATCTACATGATAGATTTAATTTTAAAATTTTGGTTTTATCGGTTTCAGTTATTTAAATTTTAAAATATGTGTCTACTGTTTTCGATGATATATTTTAACGAAGGAATAAAATCCAAAATATTCTGTTTGTATACAGTGTATAGGCAGGTGATATACATCTATGGAAAAATATTCTACTAATAAAATATTTGATGGACAAGACGCATTTTCGGATTTATGACAAGTATTATGTTATAACTTACAAGATACAATAATAAATATTATAAAACGTATTATCAAAACAATAAATTTTTTTCAGAGTATACAATCATAATTTTCTAATATAACTATTATGATAATATCAATTATATAAATAAGAATATTAAAATATACTACATAATGCTACCGTACAGTGACGAGCATATAATAATATAAATTATATAATGCTAGTTTAGCTTCTAAATTCTAACACATAACATTTTTAAATACCATACGTAATAGAATGTTTTAAAACATTTAAAATATTAGTGCCTACTAAATATTATATTAATATAATATTATGCAATTATAATATGTAAAATAAAAATAATTTTTCACATTTAATAATATTAATAATAATATAGTGATTTTTCACGTTTAAAACTTAAATCACGACTGATTTTTATTGTACCAATAATGTATATTGTTTATTTCTATAATGTAAATACGAATATAATTGTCGCAGGTTGTACCTACTCATCATATTATCATCCCACCACTGACTATTATCTACTGACAATGTTTTAGGACCATATTATTTCCATTTTCTGTCTAGGTATAGTATTATAATATAATAAAATTTCCGGTTGCATTTTCAATAGTAATAACTAATAATAATTATGTATTTGAGATCGGCATATTTCATATAAATAATATAGGTATGTGTTGTTTTTTAAAAATTTAATTTCTGAGCCGTAAGTATTCAATTATTTTGTTTAATTTTGTTCGTTTGTATTATTTCTTATACACGTTCATTTAATCTAGGATGACCATATTTTAAAAGTTAAAAAACGAGACAAAAATAAAATCTTTTAAAAAAGTAAAAAAAAAAAGGGATTCATTAAATTTTTTCCAGTATTTAAAAAAAATCGCCTCTTTTCAAACGACGAATAAGCAAATAAATAAAATAAAAGATCTCACTATTCAAAAATAAAAATTACAAAAAAGCTGTTAAAATTTAAATTTGTGGAGACAGCGGGACACGATGCTAAAAAGCGGGACGTATGGCCACCATAATTTAATCATATAATTCATATAATTAAACAATTTAATCGAATATTACCAATGTAAAACTTTTACTAATAAATTGATCTTTCTAATGTAATATTTTCATCGCTTTTTTCGACCAAGGCGATTGATTTTCTTTTCGAAAATTTGCGTTAAATTTAGTTTTTATAAATAATTTGTTATTCTCGCCTATTTAATAATAATAATAATATTAATAATAATATTATATGTATCGAATTAATATATAAACAAATTACTTGTGACTTAAAAAAAAATATTAATTAATTATCATTTTAAAATATATATCGTATATATATATATATATATATATAAATATCAAAATTAAACGCATAGCAATAAAAATCTACTTTAAAACTAAGTCAAACGTACATTTTAACGTCTACATTTTTATTCTTAACTTACGCTTACCTATATGATTAGGTGTATATAAGTATTAAATACTCTCTATGATAATATAAACGGTTGGAATTTATCAGAATTTGAATATTTGACTTAAATACGTTAATATTTTGTTTTAACTGTACGGGAATGCAATGTTGGAATGTAATATTTTCATTATTTATAAAATAATATGTACCTATGTTTTAATCGGACATCAAACTATAATAGGTACTGCATAAAATATTGATTTATTTACATTTTGAATTATTTTATGTTTTTTTTTTTAAATTTAATAACTAATTTGCGCAAAACACCCTTTATTCTTGTTTTTTACGCGCAATACGAATTTGTGTTTTTACTGCATTTTGAAAAATATGTACTATCTATAAGTGGGTAGTGGGTATGTAGGTATACAAGTACTGAATATTTTAAATGTAAACTTTTTTTTTCATTTTCTGAACGCACTTATTTTTTAGGTTAATGATTTTTTGTATATCGTCATTAATACAGAAGTACCTATTATATTATATAATACGACAAAATAAGTTTACTTAGCTATATTTTCCTGAAAAGAAAATCTTGGAATTCGAAAGAAAAGTAATTATGACGAGCTCATTAAAAATTAATTTTGATCTTACTGCGTTTTTTTTTTAGTCAAATAATTGAATGTCGAGAGAGGTATTTTAATATACATATAGGAGCTATAATATAGGTAATGAATCATTTTAGGAGTTTTTTCTTATACGTTCAGAATAAAAAGCATCGTTTATCGAATTAAAAACGGTGTCTAACACGACTAATTTCCATAAAATATACCTATAACAATATCAGCTGCGTTACTAAAAAATAAAAAATTTTCAAACGTTCAAACCCTCGAACAGCGCCGGACGTGATTATAATTATTTTCTCGTTAACATTCTCTCTTGTAGTATCTACCTATATCCGTATATAATAATATGACAGTTTTCCCAATCTATTTTTTCCGCAACCCATTTATTTCAATTGAATTTTTCCCAAATTAAATTGTATTTATTATAAATTTTTTTATATGCATGTGGGTATAAGTACACTTTTATATAATATTATAACATTATATTAGTATATTATAGTAGGTATACCTATAATTTATACTATTATTTATACACACTATATTTTATGTACTTATAATATGTTATAAAAAGCGTGTATAAATATATTTTATATTACATATTTAATATTTTTACTTTTTCAAGTATAATAATAAAATATGCAAACGTCGGGTATTTATACATTTATAATATTTTTTACATTTTTTCGTATAATTATAGTAGATACTACTACCTACGTGAAAACATTTAATCTGTAATATTATGGTGATATCTGCAGGCGGGGGGGGGGAAGGGAGAACCTGCGTGTTTGTTAGGAATTTATTTTCGGGAAATGTTTTTTTTTTTGGAAAATTAATTATCGAGACAAACGGTGTCGGGAAAATGAATTATTGGGAAAACTGTCTCCCAAATTGTATACGTATATACTATATATATATATGTTTAGGTATATATTGTACATCCCTAAAATATGCGGTTCTTGTAGAATTTTTACGAGTATTTATACGTGATGGGGTAAATATTATTATTACGTATTATATTTTATACGATTAAACGGAATTTCCGCGATGTCGGTATCAGACGCGGTCCTATAGCGAAAAAAAGTTATCGAGATAATATTATACTACGATAATAATGTACACGTGCCTACCGTTATTTCGGAATAATTATATAATACGTACCTAACCTATCGACGGGATAAAGAAAAATAGAGAGAGAAAATCAGCTATATTTTGTAATTTTTTTTTATCGCACACGACCCAACAGATAATATATTATTAGATAGATACGTGTAATATTATTAAATATTCGGCACGATTGAATTTTAAAAAATAGAACCTCAATATGTACATCACGATATATATTCTATATTTGGATTAACTGGAGTACCTATCTATGTACACGCACTGCAGCATTACATATACATACTTATATTATTATTATTATAATAATAATATATTTGGACGACTTAAGTTTAAAAAAATTAAATTACATTCCGAGACGATATTGTCTCGAAAACTCTAAGCTATTTTATTCACTATATTATTATATTGTGTACGACTATAATAATATATATTATAAAACGCATATCTATACTTATATGCGGTTCGACGAGATATTATAATATATATTATTATTATTTTTTATTTTTAACGAATAGATAATATTTATAATAAGAATATTATAATATGTTATACGTATAAAATGATTAAACTTATAAATAATAATATACACGTATGTATGTACACATAAAATATACCTGTACAACAATAATAATATTATAACACGTGCGACTGCAGTCTGCAAATCGTTTAGAAAATGTGAATTTTTGGCATTTAAAAAAAAAAAAAAAACACCCCATTCTACTTTTGACGAATTGCCACATTTTTTTTTCCTAATGGACACCTGTATATCGATATAGGTATATAATATTATATAGACGGGCGCTCGAGGCCGACCCAGTATGAAATGCTGCGAGTTCATTATATTACCTACATTATTATGATTTCACTATAATATGTCGTTCGATTTCAGTTTTAACTCGAGAGGATGTCGTCAGCGCACATCCATTTTCAATGAAAAACTCGTGTTAGCATTTCTCATTTTTAACAACTTTCAAACATCGTAGAAAGATGAATCGAAAAATAAATTACATAGATAACAACATTATCTATAGTGTCCTACGTAGTCTTTTTTTCGATATTTAATTTTCTTTTTATAAGAGTTATATTTGTTTAAAAAGTTAGTTTTTTTTTTAATAATTTATAATATAGGTAAGTACGTGTTTAAATGCATGCACATATTATATACGCAGGGCGCTAGACAATGTTGTTGCAGTTAATCATTTACTTGTTTTTTCATCTTTCTATGATGTTTTTAAGTTGTTATAAACGACAAAATGCAAAAGTAATATTTTCATAAAAATTTTATAAATTCTTAAAAAAACATTCACAACAAAAAGTTATATTGTAATGGGATCAATTATTATTAATTTTCGAAATGCACAAAAACGTTTTTCAATTGTTAGATTTTCATTTTTCTTAAAATTTCCCAAAAATTGCTCATATAGAGCCCATTAAAATATGCCGCACTGACATCCTCTTAATTTGTGAAAATATACAATATGTTCTTACGTAATTTATTTGGGTATCACTCGTTGTGCGTTGCGTATATATTGATCGATTTATAATATTGTTTCATATTATTAATTATAATATTATATTACGTACCTAACCTACATAAATATGTGTGCAAAACCGTCGTCGGAATACATTGTATTGGTAATGCAATTTTTCGAATTTTTCGCATTGATTATAGCATATACGATATTCGTGAAATTTTGCATTCCCTTACATTATTCAACGGCCGTAATATTATTATATAGATAGGTATACCTAACAAAAATTATATTATACCTAATCTTGTCGACACACGTACACGATTCGTTTTCAGTATACCTATAATAAACGATTTAGGGATATTTCTGCGTACGATTAAATTTTTCGGAGGTCCGAACATTCCGAAGTGTCCGAAAACAAACGAAAGAGGAAATAATTTGAAACGGATAATAATCGACGAACGGGTATGTATATAATATAATATATATGCTACATTTCCTCGTGTATTATGTTTTACCGCCGGTCATTTCAATGTAATATATACCTGCAGTCTTGGGCAAACGACTTATTAAAAGTAGTAATACGATTATTATAACTGCTCGTTACCTCTAAGATCGATGATCAATTTTTAAAGGATCAATTTTGGACGGTTGTGTGGATGATTAAAGAATACTAGAAAATCTAGAATATTCAGATTTTTCCGAGAAAATAACAGAGAAAAAAAATGTTTAAAAATCAAAATGTACGGTCAGTTTAACTGTTTACTTATAACGAAATATTTTATTTAATTGTTTATTACATTAAGTAAATAAAAAAAAAAAAAAAAAAATTCCGGCACTCTAAAATCGAAATGTAGAATACAGAAATAAACGAAATAAATTGTCTTTTATTATAATACTTTTAGTAAATAAAATTATTGATATTACGTATTTGTAATTTAAAAGTAGTTTTTCAAGTAACGCGTTACAATAATATTGTTAAAATTACTTTCTAAAAGTAATGAAATTATGTAGGAAATTACTCTTGAATAAATGTGTAGTTAAATTATGTAATTTCGTTACAGTAACGAGTGCCTAATTTAAATTAGGTACTTTACTTCCCTGCAAGACTTGTAATATATTAGGTAAGTATATGAATGGATTAAATTAAAAATCGTTTTTCTCATTTTAATATTACGGACAACCTATTTTATCATTATAATATACGTGGATTTTCCTGTATATAGCCATTGATCCATTCGTCTTACGACGTAACCACCGTCCCGATTTATATAGTATTATGTTCGGGACCGTACATTTTATTTACTAGACATTTCGTTGTTCTCATCGTCCTGTTGCAGGAATTCGCGGTTTTCGTCTATGGGTATACTGAATCGTCGACAGTGTGCTCGTTCGTGTTTATAGTAGGTATAATATCGCGTGATCTTTGTTCTTATCATCAAATAGATTGTGTTAACAAAAATGGACATGCAGATTAACTTATAGTATAGGACAACACTGGATATATTTCGAATGAATACCGTCTTTATCGGCATTAACGGGATTCGGGGTGACGCGTGGTGGTCTCGTATAGTTAAAGGAAAGAAGAAGAAGAAGAAGAAGAAAAAAAAAATACAAGAATGACTAAAGAAAGAACAATGCGGACATTATAATATTATTACGGACAGTAGATCGAAGAACAACGTGATGGACACGGACCGGACGAGAGGACTAATAATAATAATAATAATATATTGATAAGACGGGTTTCGACAATCACACACATGACGAGTCAACGCGTGGGGTTCGGGTGAACGACGTACGATTTTCTCGGGTGAAATCAATCGGATATAAGTAAGTTTATGTGTATAGGAAACGGGCTTAACGGGTGTATAATATTATATAATGTACAATATTGCTGTAAGATATTATATTGTACGGGAAAACGATCGTGTCACGTTCCCAAAAGTTTCAATAACCGCTGTAACGCTATATAGGCTGCTTTATATATACACAATGTTACCGGAAAGAGACATTACATTGAACTGGAGAATGGTTCTCCAAATTTCCATAGAGGTGTCAGCTGTATTACAGTAGGGGTTGTGCGATAATGTAAATTTTTTTACGTTTTGACGATTGAAAACGACGGTGGCGACAAACAACGGGTATAACCTAGTGTTATACGAGTACTTGTTTATATTATTACTAAACATGTATGTATTATAGATGAGGTACGTGTTTAAGCGAGTCGGATATCTGTGTGGTATTTTGAAGTCGACGGAGACGATGGAGAATATTGCTGTAGACGTGGTCCGTGTGCATTGATGATGATGGGGTTGCCGTAGACAAGGTGTATATTATATAGGTTTCCGTGAAAACGTATATATATATATATATATGGAGGGCTGAAAGGCTGGAAATTTGGAACTGAAATCATACACGATAAGACCTTTATTATTATAATGTTATATGATGGTATATATGGTATATTGTTACACTCGGGGTCCACTTTTTAACCATGTTTTCTGTATTCAAATATTATTTATTTATATATATATATATAAAAAACAATTTAATTGAACATCCGGTTTAGAAATATGATAAAAAAAACGTTCAGTTAAAAATTTAGCCTATTTATTAAAATATCAAAAAAATTTCGGTGATTTACAAATTGTAAATATATTATAATATATAGGTACTTGCAGTATAGATATCGTATTTTTCTATTCATATCGGGAAATTTAAATGATGTGACCCCACCACTTAACACATTGTAATCACAATTACCGAACAAAATAGTAACTTCTATAACTTGAGTTTTAACTTTCCGACTAGTTAGAGCCCAGTCTTCCGTAAACATGTTTTTTAACAATAAATGTGATTACAAACTGATAATAACATTTGATGCGCAGGACTATTTGTAAATAACCTACTTTACATTTCATTACATTTTTCAAATGTTCAATGATTGTATTGTAAACAGAGTTCGCGCTAAGGAAATTTCGGAACCACATACTGTTTATTCTACCCTAATGAATAACATTTTTATTCATTTTAAATAATCAAATTCTAAAAAATCAATATCTCTTATCATAGGTATTGGTAAATATTTGACAATCGCAAAATATTTGATAAATAGTTTGACCGTGTAAACATAAACCTTTGGAAAGCGAATCTAGGACAAAATCAGCTCAAATTTTTTTTCTAAATTTATAAATATTGGTTCAAATTGTAAATAGAATTGTGCTATTATTACACTCCACTATAGATGAATAAAAATTAATTTCATAGGTTACTATATACCATTAGATTATTAATATTATTACTGAATAGTATGTAAATTATTAAAATTAAAATTAAAATCCATTTTACCATGGTTATATATATAGCATAGTTATATATATAACATAGTGATTCAGTGATACATAAAAGTTATAAAATTAAAAGCTATTTTATCTATTTAGGTACTTATTATAGTTCTATTATACAATTTGAATCGATAGGTGTTCAAAAAAAAAAAAAATTATAGGATTTTGTCCCATCCGAAAGACATTGGGTGGATTTTTTCCTTTTACCTTGGAAAGCAGACGAAAATATTTTTTAAGAACTGCACATTTCAATGTAGAACGACACGTTTTGATGTAAAACCACACGTATTAGCACAAGTCCCAGTTGTTGGACTTTTATTTATATTATTTATTAATTTTTCTTAAAATTTCTTATATATACAACCCCTTAACGATTAGTGTATAATTCTTTATAAAATGTATATTTAATTAGTGTATATGCCATAAATTTGTTAAATTCATTATTTGAAATGAGTTGCGATAAAAAAAAAAAAAAAAAAAAACATATTTACTTGTATTGGAATTTAAGCAAGGTGATAGATGACAATGGCCATGGTGCACAACAATGGTGTCTGGATGGCCTTAGTAGCCTTGTTAATAGCGGTGATGCTCATGTCTCTCAATTCTGGATCTGATTTTGGACAGAAAAATATTTTTGTATTAAAATTTGAAACAGTAAGTAGACACTATAAATATATCCCAGCGTGCACTGTGGTCGATTCGACGTTTTTAAGTGTTAAACCAACCGTATATTAAAATTTCCCTTTTCACTTTGTTAATATATATACGCGTATAATACGCGCCGAAACCATATAGTTTGAATTGTGTATTTTTTGAGCTAATAATATATTTATTTAAACTATAAAAAATATTAATTTTTGGAGCTTATTCAACATATTCTCGACAACGGTAAAACGATAAATCTTAAACGTTAAATATTTAACGATTTAGCGTTTAAAATCCACACTTCTGTATTTTTCGAATCATTTTTATCGACAGCAATTCACTTCTTAAATATTATCAATTAATTCATAAAAAAACTGTGTCAAATACGTATACTTGATTTAAAGTTACTATTTTGAATTTTAGCTATCGATAATATTTCTTCATAAACATTTAGGTATTTAGGTAGTAAAAATTAATTCCAAAATAAAATTTTAAAATAACATGTCAGACGTGTTTCAGTGTATTAAGACATAGGATATATATCACACGAACTTGTTCAGTGGAGCCCATTATCTTCTTTGAAGAGCTAAATAAATAAATATGTAGGCATAGGTTAGAGGGAGCGATTCGAGTTCAAACCCCCTTCTGAATGTACATATTTTTATGTAATTTTCTAAAAAATTATTTTATTTTTCAAATATTATTTTAAAATTTCACGTATTAAATACACATAATCCATGCTTAATCGACGTAGGTATATTGGAAACACCTACATAAACAGTCTACGTACGGAATATCCATCGTGATGGAGATATCAACGTGTACCTATTTAACGCTTGATCTTACACGCTGGGATAACTATAGTTTCATAAACACTTACCTGAGAGAACAGAATTGCCTGGGTGTGCCTCTGCGAATAGAAAATAATAATGTACATTTTAATGACAAACACAACTTTTAATAATTATAATATAATATTATTAACATTTTTTAAAATAAGTGATTGTTAAGAATGAACGGCATTGAGTGATAATTAAGAAATGTGTATTCATTAATTTTGGATATCAATCAACTCAGTGGCGTATTTGAGAGTCCATCACGGAGTGGAGGGGTGTTTCGATCTTTAAGTAAGATTGAGAAGATCTCTAGGAAACTTGATAGTTTTTATCACGTTAATCTATATTAAATACATATTTTATGTAAATCTAAAGTCTCTAGGATCATTAAATTCGGAATTATAATAAATAAAAATAATAATATTCAATTTTGAAGAATAGGTACCTACTTACATGTTTTTTTTTACCGTTGTTATGTACCTACTTTTTAGCAAAATTGTAAAAATATCTGAGCAAGAGTATTTGAGTAAAAGTATTTAAATACTTTTTATAGTATAGAATGCTTTTTCTAAAATATTTACGATAATTATTTCAAATGAAATATTTGTATCGAATAGGTACCTACTAATTATCTTATTTAATAACGTTTCCAATATTAATTATGTTACTAAACAAATCTAGTTTTTGGTTTTCACCACTCAAAGATAATATCTGGAGACAGTATCTGAGTAATTTTATGTGAAAATAGTAATTTCGTTTATAATATTTGTATTCTACACACTAATAAAACATTTTAAAAATTTTCTTATTATTGCAAAAAGTGGAGATGATTTAAGTGCTCAATGATAAATTATCATTTACCAAAATTATAACAAAATCTAATTTCAGTTTTTCATTTTATTCTGTAAACTTTCGAGTATTTGAAAAAAATTCCGAATTCTTTTAAAAGTATTTGAATAATGTTTCAAATATATTATGTTCGAAACCAGTATTTGAGTAGTATTTTATATAGGTACCTATCTATATATCTATCTTATTTTGAAAAATATTTCAATAGTGCCTATTTTAAATATTTTTTAAAAATTATTTTTTTACAACTACAAATATTGTATAGTTGGGAAAATGGAAAAATGCGATTCGCTCAAAATGTAAAACGGTAAATATTTATTTATTTTTTTTCATATATATAAAATAAATAATTATTTATTAGAGGGGTGGGGATAGGGGGTTGGTGATTTTCCCAATAGCTCCTCTTTAAATAATAAGCCACTGGCCGCACTTAGGATGGTGTACGGAATTCAAAAAGGAATAATTGCAGACGAGAAAGTAAATCATTAAATCGAAAACGTTAAGTACCGTTTTTGGTGCTGGTGGTGAAGTAGAAAGATTGAGAAACTTCGCTCCAACCGTAGCGATTTCGGGACTGTACGGTCGACTCGTATTTGGTGCCAGGGTCCAAGTCCCTGATGGTTTCGGTCCGTCTCTTTTCCAATTGGTCGGTGGACGCAGGGGTAAGCAAGAGTTCTGTCCAATCATCATTCCACTGAAAATATGGTATTTTGCATTATTTCACATTGCATATTATGTCGTGCACTAATGCCACGGGTACGCACGTTCACTAGACGTTTAACGAATGATTTTACGCAATGACTCTAAATTATTAAAAACTGTTCATTAAACGATTACTAAATTTAGTAAGTCCTCAAACAAGTTCGCTACTTAACTATAGTGGTCCGATTTCGGTGGTTCACTAAACATTCAAACGTCATTTTATCCACATAGAGGACTAATGAAATCTATTGTTTTATCGTAGGTATACTAGGTATATTTACTATTTAGATAGGTACATCGAAAATTTTACAAGAGTTCCCTATAGTCATATTAAACTGTTCTTAACATAATTAAAACGTCATAGTTAATCCTCAGCTATTAGTTATAACACAGAACATAACGATTTAATGTTGGATAGTTCAGACTCATCAGATTCCGATAACGAGTTGGTCTTGGATGTATTATTTCATATACCAAGACCAAGATTATTTCGATATAGGTCTAATATCCTGTCGAAGAGTTGGATGACTACGATTTCAAATATCGGTTTAGGCATGTTTTTCAATGATTGATCGATATAGGTTATATAATATATAGGTTACATCCTATATATCGTATAATTTATTTCCGAAACAACCGATTTACAAATACAAATTCGTATGTGTAGCAATGTCCGTTTATTGGGAGCAGAGGTAATGTCTGTAATTGCCTATTGGGCCAACAATAAATGTCTAGTAGGTACTTATCAATGATTTCAGTGAAATAAGCACGTATACCTACATACTAAAATAAATTACGTGAAAAGTAATTTAAAAATATAGTCCCGTCAGTTTTTTGTTTTGTAGTAAAGGCTAGGGGAGAGAAAATTGAAAATAATATCTTCTGTTATCATATTTAATTTTGCGATAAGACATTTTCTTAGAATCAGAACCAGGTATAGGGTATAAGACAATATTTTTAATACATCGTTTATGCAACCCGATCAGTTTATTGAAGTTATTTTAAGTAAGTTTATTCAATTTAATGATTGGTTTTATGCAACCCGACATAAGAGTAACAATTTATTTAATATTACAGAGTAGTTTTCTCATAAAAATAGAGAAAAATGTATTGTATAAAAAAGTATATTATTATAGTAAAATACATATAGTATGAATACGAGAAGACGATGGCGTGAAAGATTTACATTTTTATTAACGCCTTTAAAAGGCGGCCGGAAGAGTTTTGTGGGTTGACATTTGAAAATAAAACGAGAAACATTGTTTTTTGTTTTCGCAAATATATTTTTTCAACAAAATTTAGCGATTAAAAAATATTTTTGTACGTTAAACTACTGTTCGTCTAGCACCATTCCTGCAAACTCACCCGCACAAGCCAAGCGTTTTACTAGTTTTATTTTTTTTACAATGTCAAAATTAAAATTAAATATTTTATACCTATATAATATTTTATTTAAAAAGTAATAAAATAACTAGCTATTAGCACAACAACAATACGCACGAGTTTAAAAATTCTTATCCAAAACTCCTTAGAAGTGACATGTGACATTCTGAAGGAGATGCTACACTTTAAAAATAACCTTGTGTCAATACCATTTAATTGTTTTCATTATTGTGTATTTATGATATTTGTTAAAAAACATCATGTTTACATATTTCTCGTTTTTATCAACTTAAAAATATCGTGTAGAAAAATAAATTAAAACCAAATGGTGACTAACAACATTATCTAGCGCTCTATTTGACCGTTTTTCGATATATTGATTATTTTATAAAGATTAATATAGTTATTTAAAAGTTAAAAAATTTATTTTTCAAGAACTCACAAAACGTGTGGAAATGTACATATATCGAAAATCAGTCAGATAGGACGCTAGATAATGCTGTAAGCTATCATTTGTTTTTCGTTTCGTATTTCTAACATGTTTTCTAATACGAAATTTTCATTGAAAATTTGTAGGTTTGTGATATTCGTGACATCTTAATTGTGTGCATTGTGAAATTTAAAATATACGTGTCCCAGCTAGTTATTTATATTTTTTTTTTTGGGGGGGGGGTGGTTAACAAAAAATAAAACTACAATACATATAATATGGAAATAATTTTTTTGGAAAACTATATATTTAAGAAGATGGTATCCATTCTAGTGGTATTAAAATATGTTCAAGCTCTATAATTGAAATTACAGTCTACAACTTCTCTCTGAGTAATCGGAGAGTCAAAATTTACACAAAATATGCAATGAGAATATTTACTATGTCGTAGCGTGGAGTTTTGAGTTAAATTTTTTTTTTTAAATTTTAACATTTTAAAACTTCACGAGTTTTAATTATTGATTTTAGACTTTAAAAAAAACATATTGAAAAAAGATTCCACTCTCGAGCACAGTAAATATTTTCTTCTTTCATATTTTGTGTAAATTTTGACTCTGCACAGATGATTCTCTGTGATCACATTAAGAAAAGTCGTGTTCATTTTTTTTTCTATTCGATTCTCGAGTATTTAAATTTATGAAATGTAGTATTAAAGTTAACGAAATTAGAAATCGTTTTAAAGAAAATTCTTTAGCCTTAATATAATGATACAAGATGTCATATTTCTATAATTCGATTTCGTCGGCTCCAAATCATACCCGATTTTCCTTAGTTTTATATACTTTTTTCATTGATATTAGTAAGTATTTTTCCGTGTGTACCTAATTATGGAGTATAAACGTAATTTTTAATAAATATAATTGATAATAAAACAACAATAAAAAATGGTACTGATACATGACTACTTTTAAAATATAATAAAATATTTTTAAATTGTTTAATTTTAATTTTTTTAAATATTTCATAAAAATTGCCTAAACAAAACCCCTAAAAATCGGGTGTGTAGCTTATTCTCTTAAGAATATTATATTAAAAATAAATTTTGGGGGAGGGGTGGGTGCATACGTGCCTGGTCCCCGTATACCGTGTCCAAGTATGAACGTAAACAAAATTTCAAGAATATATAAGTAAATATGAGTACCGAATCGTCGACAGTAAGTATATTATCTTGTGTGCTCTATCTTTTCGAATCGTTATGCAATTTTTATAAAAATATTTTATATTCATTTTATTTTTATCGAGAATTATTTTATATTAAAAAATGTAATTTTATCGTTTTAATTTAGTTTAGAGAATGTGATTACACGTGTGTTTCTTTACCGTAACTCTTGAGCAGCCACGATTCTAGATATGGTTTACAATGATGGAAATTATTGATCAATAACCCTATATATAAATAACTTTCAATATTCATATTTATAGGACAGTTGAAAATTACTTTCGAAAATACCGTAAGAAATGTAATCAACCAGATGAATAATAATAAAAAAAAAATTCTAATGCCGTTAAATCTTTATCGATTAAAAATGAATTGGTCATTGTTTAAAAGGGAACAAAACACGACTTACTATAGAGTTATAACTTCCATTGTATTATTTTCCTTTAAGCAAATTTTATGTTTAAACATTAAATCGTTTGAACGAAGTATAAAATAAATATAAATATAATATAATATTATAATATTTTACTCGAAAATAGAGCTTAATAATTAAAATAGTAATTTGTAGTTAAAAAATAGGTAGGTACTGTATACTAAAATTAAAATTAAAAAAAAAAAAAACGTCTTTTTAATAAATGAAAAATTAAAAGAAAACTTATATTCAGTTTATTATAATTTTAGTATTTTACGGTACCAAATATATATTTTACGATAACGTTTGTCTTAAAATAAGGAAAATTAAATTTTTATTAGATTTTAAACTTTTAAGTACCTGCTTATTTTAGTTGCTTTTCACAGAGATTTAATATTATAATTTGGAGTATAGAATTTAACGATAGCAATAATAAAATGATTAATAACTCAACGCGCGTAGGTAAGTACCGCGTATTCCTTGTTATTACCTATATACAAAAAGCAAGGCCGTATTTAGATTTTATTTTCGGAGGGCGTCCAAAATATATATTTTATAATTTTAGTACATACTGAATTTATATTTTTGTCTATCATATAGCGATTTACCGGATTTTTGGATTTTGAAAACCGATTTGAATTTATTAATAAATTAACTTCTAATAGATTTTTTAACGTTTTTTTCAATTTTTATATCCAATATTTTAATATTTGGTCGACAAAAATTAATACAACTAATTTAAGGAATAAATATTAAAAAGTAAAAAGTCGATCAAAAATAGAGAGTTTTCCGACCAGTTTTCAAAATATTTACGGACAACTGAATCAACGAAGTACAAAAATTGGGTATTTTGTATAAAACTCGTCACAGACCGTTTTTAACCGCCTTAAAAGTTTAATTATATTTAACACTATACAATTATGATTGCTTATTTTTGGCAAGTTCAAAAGTTAATGATTTAAAAAAAACTTTTTTTTTTATAATACGAGTATGTATTATCGTTGACGATGCTTTTTATAGATGTATCGATGTTTTTCCGCATACCTACCTAGTACCTATATCCATTATTTCACCTATAATCTACCTATATGATTGTTTTCACATGTTTTACTGTTGCATTTAAATCACAATCTACGTAGATAAGTACGAGTATATGTTTTTTAAAGTGTTATGGTTCATTAACCGATTAAAAATATTGATATTCATGTTAAAATCCAACAGTTTACATAAATAATTGATCAAATGTTGGAAAAATTTCGAAGGTGGTCCGAAACCCATGGACTCCCCCTCAGATATGGCTTTGATAAACAGTAAATTTTCTAAACACGGTCGGGGGCAGTTGACCGAAAGAAGATAAGTGCATCGGCTGAAAAATGGTCGCGTCGAATCTGTTGTCAACTTAGAAATATTTAAAAACGATATGAAAATAGTTTTTATTTGTTTGATAGGTAACACTATATATAACTATATTATGTATGAAATGTGAACGTGGCGAACATAAAATCAGCAGAAAACAGAAATCATATATTGTATCTTTATCCTATGCATTGAACTTTATTATTGTCAATGTATGTATTGATTTACTATATAATATCTCTGATAACAGTATACATATATAAGAAATTCGTTAGACTAAACCGGTTTAGATTTCTCCTTAAAAAGTAAACCAGTGTACTTTTAAGAAATTCGCTAGACTAAACCGGTTAAAAATTGAGACACACCGGTTTACTTTTTTTCGACTGCTGTAGCGAGGTGGTCGAAAAATACCAATCCCGATCTGTCCCCACCACAAACCTGATTTTCCCCTAATTATCTGTTATCAATTTTTACATTAAGCATTTTTTACATTTATAATAATCAGGATTTAATTAATATAGGTATATATTTTAGTTTTTTTTTTTCACTAAAAATAATCAAGCCGTCTTTAACTTGATCATCGTCACCACAACCAGAATTCAGTGGATGAATAAATACGTCTAATTGAAAAATGTCTTAGGAGTTAGGTATGCTTTGAGTTGGCAATTTTTGTAAAACATTTAATTTACTAAAACGTATCCTAAAACCTACTTACTTTTTCGAATAGAAATCGATTGTACTGTATTATTATTAATGATATCACTGACAATACGATTTTTATTAAGAATAAAATCTTTTATCATGGCAATTTTAATGTTATGTATTTTTATTTTTATTTAAAAAAAATTTAAAACGCAAAAAATTAAAAATCGAACCGTCAATAATGTGATGAGCAGAATCAATGTTTTGTGATAACTGATAATAAGAATTATGGAGGGGGTACACCGATTAATGCAACGAATGTCTAACTAAACCGGTGTATTTATACACTGAACACATTGATTAATCGGGATCGGTAAAGGTTTACGCTGGCGAATTTCTTGATAGTTGTATACTAATCACAGAATATTCTGTGGACTAATGTTGAATCTATGGTTTATGAATAAAATAATTTATTGGTATATTAGAGTGTCCCGTGGAGACAAACTATTAAAGGTGAGTATTGTTTCATTACGCTTAGGTTTGAGCCATACTCCCCCCATGTAAAACATTATTTTTGAACTTTTAAAATTAAAAATATATCACTTGAACTTTAACA
This sequence comes from Pemphigus obesinymphae, assembly GCA_025469235.1. Taxonomy (NCBI): domain Eukaryota; kingdom Metazoa; phylum Arthropoda; class Insecta; order Hemiptera; family Aphididae; genus Pemphigus; species Pemphigus obesinymphae. The sequence goes on along the minus strand of JAIPRL010002132.1, from coordinate 1,558 downwards.
TATATTTTTGTTTATCGTAAAAATAATAATAAAAATATGAGTAATTGCACATGAGCAATACGAAAAATTAAAAAAAAAAACTGATGTCCCATATAACTCGTTAAAATACTGGATAAACGCTAATACCATAATATTGGCGAAAATGGTAATGCGAATAGGATTTTTGTTGGCAATGGTTGGCAGTACTTTTTCGCGCTTAAATTTTTATCACTCTTCGATTCCTTATCATCTTTCCGGTCAACCGCCATCCACCGGCTCTGGACCAGATTAACAGGTCCTCTATGTTCCGAACGCACCACGTTTTCCGAACGTGCGTTTATTCAGTATTTCGTCGTTCGCCATGTGGTATGTTTGTTTATCACACTGTCGTTTGTCGTTATTCGTGACCGTAATAACATCATGACGTAATATAATAGGTATTTGTCTTTTCCAATTTTTCATATGGTAAAAAAAAAAAATAAATAAATAAAATTCATTCATGTCGGCCATAATGCCTGGACGACGACTGTGACGTCGTACCGTTTTCTGAAAGCACAGGTACGATATTTAGTTTTTTGCCGTTGGGTGCGTTTAAACGCATGTTTATTGTTAAAATCGTTACTCGGAACTATAATGATACCTATTTATTTTTTTTCTCCCCATAGAACACTTCGTCCGTCAAAAAGAAACACTGCCAGCACGTTGCTGAACGATATATAAGGCGGGTAAGTGCATACTATAATAGGTATTGGTAGTTCGGTAGTCGGTACGAACAACATCGTCTAGTAGTTAATATCGCATTATAATATTATCGTACGTTTGAATAATATTATTGGTCGTTTATGGCCCATAGAGCGCACTTCATCCTTCAAAAGCTGTACCTCACCAATTCTCGTAAGCCGTCATTTTCGTCATCTGAACGTCGACTGGACACTTGTTGCTGGCAGCGATTGCGTGAACTATACTTTGCTCGTCGTTCGGTGTAAGAATCGAATTAGGTAATATATTATATTATAAACCGTAAATGAACATTTTTATTATTAGTCGTTTCCCATAGAGCCTTTCTGTCGTCAAAACCAGTATTATATGGATTCCCATAAGTCGTAATTTTCGTAATCTGAACGTCGACTGGACACTTGTTGCTGGCGGTGAATGCATGAATTATACTTTATACGTCGTTTGGTAAGAATCGAATTAAATGTTATAAACTGTGATTGAATATTTTTATTAATGGGCGTTTTTCCCTCAGAGCTCTTCGTTTGTCAAAATCTGTATTTCACGGAATATTGTAATCCTGTGATTTTGAAATCTGACATCGACTGAATACTCGTTGCTGGCAGTGAATGCGTGAACGATACTATATTCACCGTTTGGTATGTATAAATGTATGCTGTTATTCTCATGATTCGGAACTTTGATTCACATGTTAGGATTTAGGACAAAATGTTTCCTATATAATATTAACTTTTCAATACCAATGGTTTTATTATATTATTATAATACTCGATGTTTGAGTGGATGTTTCAAAATCTATCTTAGTCAAATATCAATAATCAGAAGGCAACTGTATTTCTGTGTT
>JAIPRL010002131.1:0-65594 GCA_025469235.1 Pemphigus obesinymphae | reverse complement strand
TGATATAAAATGTTGAATAGTTGATCTTATTAAATCATATTGGTATCATATAGGTAATAAATAATCTTCATTATCCGTGAATGGCTAAAGCCTAAAAGGATGGCGAAATCAATGCGACACCGATAAATTTCATTTCGGTTTACAACTTCCTCAATCATTCATTTAAAAGGAAAAGTTTAAAATTATTTTGAAAGAGGAATGCTTAAACTATGCTATCTTGAAAATATGTAACCTAACAATGATGTAAGAAAAAATGTTGGATTTTTCTACTCATTCTATAATAATTTAAAATGTTTTTTAAAATTTTCCCGGGTTAAGATGAAACTTTAGATAGGGGGTGTGGGGGACGAAGTCCTCCACGGCTTGGCTTATTTTTTCTCTAACATGTCCCGGAACACTGATTTTTGAACTAAGCTCAGAGTCCGTCCTTATTTTTTTTTCCAATTCAACCACTGCCTAATAATAAAATAATTATTATAAGACGAAACAAACCCACGTCAATCGAGTCTCCATATTCCGTTGTATTGCCGACGACGAATTATTATTTAAGACATATTTCACACGTGCGATTAATATCATATCAGCGAGCGGCGGTTGCGATTTGTATCGACTTTATTTATAAGTACTTATACAGTCTGTTATACCCATTACCCGCATATTATATATAAATTTACGTAACTCCGTCTGTAAATTTATCACACTGTTAAATAATATTGAAATGAATGATAAAGTCAATTTAAAATTACACTGCACAAACATACTTAAAAACTTCATTTTGTTTGGATGAAATTTATTAAAATTAAAACTTATTGTAAGAAATTGTGTGCAAAAGTATTTAAATAACAGTATTTGTAATTCTAGTAAAAACACCAATGGAATAATATTTCAAATATTTTAACTAAAGTGTATTTAAAAAGTATTTAAATATATTTACTCAAATATTTTTACTCAATTACTTTACAAGACTGGAAAAATATTATTATTTCCATGATTTCAAATCATCGTCATAAAACGGTGTAAATTTTTATTGATAGGACATTAGATGTTGTATAAATATAGGTACAATAAACATGGACCACCTTGCTTTTTATTTTCGTACCTACGATTTCAATATAACCACAAGCAATTTTACTCATGTGATCGGGTGAAATTACGTCATATTATAAACAAAATATAGGTTGTAAAATCTAAAAATAATCACGTGTTATTCAAGTTTGATAGAAAATTTGAATGTGATCATTATTTTCTTTGGTCTCCTATTATTTATAAAATTCTGTGAACAAGAAATTTGTAACGTCAAAAACATTGTTTTACTTCATGCATATTACTTTTAAGAGGACGGTATACCAATAATTTGTAATAGGTTCCGTGTAGGCAATTTTTAAGAAGTTTTTTGAATACTGAAAACTTAAAAATTAAAAAATGTTAAAATGCATTTTAAAAGTAATCTAAAAATAGTCCCATATCTGTACCACTTTTTATCGTTGTTTAATCTCATTTGTTCAAAAACTATTTGTGGTTTTCTGATATCAGTTGGATCAAAAACTAATAAAAGATGAGAATTTAAAATAAGAACGTGTATATAGAGTATTAATTGTTCGATAAGTACCTATATTTAAACATCTTAAATTTGTGATTGAAAAATGTCAAATTTTAAAATTAAAAAAAAAATTTAACTAAAAATGTGTGTCCATAATAAATATTCTTATCTATCGTATTCTATTTGAATTTTGAATCTACGATAATAGGAGAGAAGTTTAACTTAGAAAGTGAGAACGTGTTTTAACGCCGTAAAAACGCACGTATGTGTAACTATACCGTTTGATCTTAAATAGTTATTAAATTACATTGTAATTTACTTTAAATACTTTACATAAATAATAAGTAACTCAATTACTAAAAAAAGTTACTTAAAAAAGTAATTGTGTTACAGTAACTTGTAACTTGGGTGAAGTAACTACCCATCACTATATATGTATATGTATATGTATGGACATCATTTATAAACCAATTGGTATTGTTATTAAATAGCGGATTTGCAGGTTGTTACATATACATCAGTTTACTGACTGCATGCAATTCAACGAGGGTAAGAAATGTGTACGATGTATTGGTAATAGAATTCAAATAAAAATGTTTATTATGAATATTATGGAGCATATTTTGAAAGTTAAAGTATATTTAGTCAATTTTTTTTAAATCAGAATAATATATATTATTGTAATGTTATATGTGTAAAAAAATCACAATTATTCATTATCCGAATTCAAATTTTTTTGGCATTGACGACACAATATATTGTAGGATACAAAAAAACAACCATTCTATTTCTTATGATAGGAAGTTTCCTAGATACAGGTGGTGCAGGAAGTCAATTTTGGCATAGGATATAGTGTATTTTTGTATTAATTTTTTTAGTCATTGCATTGGAAGTAGCATTAATAGTGTTATATTCGGATATAAAACAATTATTTAGTAGTTATCTTCTACGCGTAAGATTTTCTATCAGAAACCTCTTTCCCTAAAAACTCCTGCTTGACTCCTTCTACCCGTAAAAAAATGTATATGCATATAAATAAAAAAAAAAAACATTATTGTAAATCTAACTCATTAATTACTATGCTAGCTCATTAACAATAACATATATGAGTATAATATGTTTTAAGGGTTGTGGAATATATGGGAATTACCACATACTTTAGATACATTTTGTGTGTTTTACGTAGAATAATAATAGAATATTTTAAGTTTCATTTTAAGACGATTATTGGGTTTACGCTTATTTTAGGAATATTTTGCTTGTTTTTAAATAAAATATAAAGAAAATGTTTTAAGGTTTCATTTGTACACAATATTAGCATCATATTTTAAACTTTAAAGCCTTAAAAATCTACTCTCTAAACAATATATGAATAATAAACATTTGCAACTAATCCCGAATAAAAAATGGAAAATTCTCAACGGGGGAGAGGGATGAATTAATTTTGTAATAAGTGAGCCTTAAGCTAAAGATAGCTTTACCTCTGACCTTGACCTTAAACCTTACATATTACACAAATATAACCTAAAATTGAAAAAATCTGTTTTTAAAAATTGTCATTACGTAAGTATGGTAATAAAATAAGTAATTGCAGGTAATAATTCAAGTCTATAACAAAAAAAAAAAAAAAATCTAAAAAAGTTACCAATTTTATGCAATAAATACCTCAAAATCTAATGTTTTAAATATCACCAGCATTTTTTTAATTTTTTTGTATTAGTAAAGTACAACATTACATATTTGTTAAAAATTTAAAGACTTTTGGACAATTATTTTCGAAATTACAGAGAAGTAACCCTAATCGTTTTTGACGAAATTGCGTAATTATGTAGTTTTCGGTAGTTTTTTCTGACTTACTTAAAAAACTATTGAGAAAATTGACTTCTTAATTACTTCTTTAAAACATCAACCAGACGCAATTTTCTACTAGAATTCATATATAGAATACGTATTCGAAGCACTTCTTCTATTAGATATTTTTGGTGAATAAAAAAAAACCCCATTGTAAAACCAATAAATTACTTGCCCCGCTCAGAATCTAATAAATCAGTTTACTACTTAACACTAGCTCAACAATATAAAAAAAACATGTAAACATTATTGAACAATTTATTCGTAATTTAAAATATTACATACGTTTTTTGAACAATTCTGACAGTTTTTCTCTCTCTGTCTCTTACTATTATGAAAAATCATTAAGAAAAAATAACTAGCAAGTAGTAAAATGGAAATCACAATACACATAAAACATTCATATTATCCTCATAAATGTAAATTCTTGGTTTTATTTCAACCATGAATTAACTATACATAAGATATCTTTATATCATAATTTTCACAGTAGTTAAGATAAGAAAGTTGGCATGTTATGTATAATTGCTTCAAATATATGTCATGGTTATCGTCAAATGAAAAAATAATTGATAGCAAATATTTTTTTTACAATAACTATATCTAATATAATTAGGTACAAAATTGAAAAACAAAATACTGTTAAAGGAGAATCTATCGCCAAATCCCCCCGTGTGTACGCCACTGCGTTACAGTTACTATCCAGGGACAAGAGCGGAGGGGGTCACTAAAAACAAACAAAAAAAAAGCAGAATTTTCTACAAATCTATAATGTAAAAAATGACTATACCCGAAGCTGCCATTAATATTCCAAGATCAAAAAATTCATTATTATTACTCTTTATATCATTTTAAATTGTTAAATTTGCGAATATATTGTAGGTACCTATACATAGCTAATAATATATTATTGGGCCGTTATATGGTGCGTAATGTGTATATTTCGTAAATATCGATTAATCTTCACGTCGGCGAGTTTTTAATCGATTCATTTCACGACCGATGACGAAATTATTTTTAAATTTAATACCCATTGTTGTAGTGTACCTAAATACCACGATTTACAATAATTATTATTTGGTAACAATTATTATTTGTACCTACGTTTTATTTTTTAGACCTAGTTAGGACTCGCATAATCGCATATTCTATGGGTTTATTAAACGTTGTTTGGAAATATCCGTTTTGATAGTTATCAAGTGACATAAATACGAAAAAACATTATGATTAGCTTGTGTCCGTCTATTAGAGTGCGTACTCTCACGATCAGGCAACATAATTAAACAGCTAAACTATTGTACAGCTATTATTTTTGATATGTTAAAATGTACCAATATAAGCTTGAAAAAATAACGCTTTTATGTTTACATTGATAGTTTGTTTTTACAATAGCCGTACACAACACCATGTGATTCGAGTTAAATGTAGGGGAAAAATATTAAATGTATATAAAGGTACCGGGTACATATTTTACTAACACATTATTTTGCTTATTTTATTTTTTTTTTTATAGATTAAACGTATCATTTTACAACTGTACGCCATAACGGGTGCAGAAATATCTAAAAAAAAAAACATAGTTCGCGAACCAAGTCTAAATATAAGTAGGACATGGCCGAATTGTATGTAAACTTTATCAGTTACAATAATAATACAGTTATCAAGACAATTAACTTTAATCTTGCTTTATAGTGTAATTTTATTATTGTTATTATAGTATACAATCCGAGTACAATATAGGCACTGTAAGTATTAATAAGTTGTCCTATCAAATGTATTTACACATTTCGTTTGATTATCTTCTACGTTAACAGCTGTTAAAAATGCATTAGGAACAACTTATAGAAGCATAGTATGCGTAGTGCCTCGTAAATTCAAATTACCAAATGGAATTATCGTTTATTTTATCTACCATTTAATCCAAACAAATTCTAATAATTTTCAACATTAACACTCACTGACGTACTTAGGATTTTTCTAAGAAATAGGAACAAAAATATAAAATCATTGTTATACCTTTTTTTAAAATTCACATCATTTAATGCTTTAATAAATATTTGGTACACATTTCAAGTTTCTGACATTTTACATAAAAGTCTTCCAATTTTCAAAAATTTTGGGACCTCTTTCTTGACGCTAAAATAAGAATACCGAAAAACTTTAGTTTTATTCACTTTTATTGTAATAAAGAAAACTCGAAGAAATCTTACTTACACAATACTGCAGAATACTCGAAAATATAAAAAACTTATATAAATATCAATTTTCCATACGTATAACATAATAGGTACATAGTAATAATAATTTAAATCGAGACAAAAATAGATAATTTTTTATTTTACATATACCTACATAACAAAACTAAGGAATCGTGCATAGTTAGCCCAAGTTTCAAAATTCTATGATCAATATCATTGACATTTTCCGCTATAGATTATAATAGTGAAATATTATTAACGCAGACAGTATACATTTGCAATTTAAATTGACGTTATTTTAATTCATTACATCGTTTATACAATAAATTTGTTAATTTATTACAACTAAAAAAAAAAAAAAAATCAACACATTTACATAAAAATGACCTACCTACTCGTGAATATTTATAATATTATTATATTATATGCTTTAATTTTGCGTATACGTATTTCAACAACTATTTTCAACTGAAGACGACAACTCAGTTGTTGAAATATGTATACGAAAAATAAAAGTGTATAATATAATAATATTTTAAATGTACACACGATTTTACAATATTATTGTCCGGACGATGTAAAAACGAATGTTATTGCCTAAACGACATTTTCAATTCGTTAAGTAAATTGGGTGTTGGAAAAACGAAACGTATTTGTATTTTTGTTTTATATCGCACATCGAGTAGCGTGACCATATTTTTGAAAAGGACTCGGGACACCCTAAATCGGAGTAAACATTACTATTCAAGCGGATGTTTCATCCTATACAAAATAATACGTACCACACGACATTCTCGTTTCAATCAGAATTTAAAATACATATAAGCTTTAAACCACATATAATAAACCTTTGGCGTAGATTATTATTTAAATTCATTAAAATATATATATATATATATGTATACATTTCAACGATTAATTTTCATTAAATTAGTAGATTTCTGTGTTCGAATGGTCAAGAGAAACCGAAAATTTCGTGTCACAAAAATGCGGTTTTCCATTAAATATAAAACACACACACATCACACACACGTATTATAATATAAATACGCATATATCCGGAATCATTCTATAACATGCCTTCTGCATTACGTTTACGAAGGCTTTATACGTGTATTATATGTTCTGATTATGTTGGGCTTAAAACGCTTTCATTTATTTTAATTGAATATAAAATAGTAAAAGTATATCAGTGCATGTAAAAAAAAAAAACGCTCGGACATATATAATATGTATAATGTATTAATATTTTAAAATATGATATTCAAAAATATTATACATACCTAACATTATATATATCAAACATTATTCACCATGTACGTGAAACAAACCATCGATTTGATCGCACGGAATCCGGGTGCGTAGGAAATTTTATATACAATTTAATTAAATGTGTAAAAGTGTACAAAAACAAGTTCGAAAAGCCCACTACTCCGTAAGCGTACAATAAACAAAAGTGGGCGAGTTAATGGAAAAAATTAACTTAGTCAAGTCAAGCTAGCCTAAATGCCTTCAGTTAACCAAAAATACATTTAATTGATTAAGTTAACATTGAAAAAATATTAACTTAACTCGGTTATAAATCAGTTAATTTTTTTTATTTTGCATTTAACATTTATGTCTTAAATTTCAATACTTTTTTTAAATTATTCAAATATTTAAGAATTAAATTTCCACTATTTACTTTTTTTAATATATGGTACTAGTTACAAGTTTGTAGGTACTATAATGATACAATTTCTTGTCTTTTACGTGTTAATTTAACTAAATGATTATAAAAATTAACGATTAAAAGTTAAGTTAAGCAAATGATAATTTAATCTAGTTAAGTTAATTAGTTAATAAACAAATTAATTAACTAGTTGAGTTAAAAGTTAAACAAAAATTAACTTTTTGACTTAACTTTAACTTTTTAACTAGATAGTTAATGCCCATTATTGGCTATAAATTCCCGGTTTCTAAATGTATTTTAAACAATACACCGTGATTCCATAAAAAATTTCAAAAAAATTTCCATACGTATAGTCAATACAACTCGGAGACGTATTTTTCCTAAAATATCGAAAAAACGCTTTCTAAAACGAAAATTAAACGAAAAGGCTTGAAAAAATTCAGAAGACCCGACTGACATGCCATTGACTTATTTAAGGGGACTTGTGTCTGTCTGATTTTATTGTTTTAAACCAAGCTTGTGGGAGGCCGTGTTTGCAGGAACCAGCCACCAAGTTTAAATAAATCCTGTACCTACGGCCCAAATTCCAATTTTATGTTTATTCAAATATTACAACTAGATATATGTATATATACGTATAGTTATATTAGGATTTATTCTAAAGATTTGTCTAAACTGTGAATTTTATCTCTTCCTTTACTCAAACATATGTATTTATACCACGATTTTAGCATGATTACTAATCCATTTTATGGTAGCGGATTGCATCAAGTAGGTATCTACTTTAAAAGAGTCATTTTTCGATTTTCTCGATATTTTTTTTTTAACGCGTAAGGAAAAATTGCCAAAAATTAGATACCTACCTACACAAAAATAGTAAAAACACGATTTTGAAAATTCGAGATTCGTTATTTATTCGTAATTTTGAAGATAATATGGACTTGAAATTTTCATAAAATATGTATTTAAAATAAACGTTCAAGTCTGTGGGTACATGATCGTGTATCCGGTGATTTACGAATTTTCTTTGGATACACTCTTATATTAAAAAATTGGAGGTGGGTACTCCACTACATCACAAATTGTATGTATAGAAACCTAAAATTAACAAAACTATTACTAATCACAAATATTTATATTGGTAATCATGGCAATGAGTAGTATGAATAGATGTTTGGAATTATTATTATTAGGGCTGGGATTTAATATGCCATAAAAAAATCGCAAAACAAATGCAAATATAACTAAAAAAATATCAAAAAGTTCACTGTAAAAATGTATTTTAAATTAATATTTTGACGTCACAAAGTAAAAAAGAAATAATCAGAAATCAGTACCATACCTATTAAGTTATATGAATGTTTAGTATAACAATACATCCCACACAGTAATTTGAAAATATTATAAATTGTCATTTGTCACAATATTTAAAATCGAATTTTATTAGAAAAAATATATTAATAATTAATAAGATAATACATAATTTATCGATAAGACAACCGATATTTTATTTTTAATATTTATAAAAAAAATTAAATATTTGAAAAATGCTCTAAAACTTAAAAAATGCCATTAACACATTGAACAATGCAAAATAGTCAGTATTCAATATTAGGTAGGTACCTAAAACACATTTTCTACTTATGAAGCTATGTTATAAAATACCAGAAAAAAATGAAATTGCATCAAAATCCCAGCCCTAAATATTATTACAATTATCCATTTTTACCTATACCGTCTGTAAAAAATATATATAACAAGTACAACTAAAGATGGCTATAATGGATGAACAAGACCATACAATCATATGACCCTAAACTAATACAGTAATGCCCATTGAGACTGGAGAGAAATTCAAAAACTACTATATGAATGGTTGTTCAACTTTTATTTGACCGTAATTACTATTAAACCACTTCTGTATTTTCAAAATGTATCACAATTTTAGGTAAATATTCATTATTATTCGGAACTTTAACTTATACGTTTAAATTGTCTTAACCTTGACATGCGAATAAACGAATGACCCGAGGATGGGTAAGATTACTAGAAATTTTATTTTAAAAATTATTAAAATATCAGAAATTCTTGGTTAAAAAAAAGGGCAATCAACATGCAATTATATGAACAATAATATTATTAGTTGTCACCACGGTTCATAACTACAACCGTGGCTATTACCAATACATTGCACCGATTATAGATTATAAAACCTTAAAGTTTTTCCGTTCCAGTTTACCTACTGTAAAAATTTTAATATTCGGTTATTTGACTAGTTTTTAAATAGCTTCTATAAAAAAAAAAATAATAATAATAATAAAACTAAACGCAAACTCTTCACTAATATATTTTCAAGGGATACATATTTGATATTTTAATGTGTATAAGTTAAATTAATATATCTATTCGTTTGCAATGAAAATGTCCGAGTACATAAACGTTCACAGCATTAAAGTTGTTTTAGCGGTTTTCCCAAAAAAATCAAATTGTTAGCCACTAGGCTACCAACAGTTTCTGTTCTTTTAGAATAATAACTGGTCCCATGTAGAACACCGTATTCTTAATTCGGTTCCATATCCTGATCAGTGGCGGCTCTAGTAATTCATTTTGGCCGGAGAAGAAGCCGGATAAAATCGAGTTGATGATCTTTTATTTTATTATTTTTGTTTTGATTATTTGCTAATAAATTAAGATCAACAACTATATTGTCCGGACGACAATGTCTTTTTTATTATGGTGTCATCATAGTGGTTGAATTGGAAAAAAAAATAGGGACGGACTCTGAGCTTAGTTAAAAAGTCAGCGTTCTGGGACATATTAAAGAAAAAGTAAGCCGTGGAGGACTTTGTCCCCTGCACACCTTGTCCAAAGTTTCTTAACCAGGGGACATTTTTGAAAACATTTTAGATTATTGTATAACACGAATAGAATAGAAAAATCCAAATTTTCTTTTACATCATATAATCGAGGAAGTTGTAAGATATGTAGACCCAAATGAAGTTTATCGGTGTCGCGTTGATTTCGCCATCCTTTAAGGCTTAAGTCGTTCACGGATAATGAAGATTATTTATTACCTAGAAGATACCAATATGATTTAATAAAATAAACTATTCAATATTTTATATCAGGTTTTTTTTTATTTAAAACTTATTATGTGATAAAGACAAAAAACATTCATTTTCGTAATTTCACGATTTTTCTAAAAAAAAAATTATAATTTTTAAAAATGTTAAATAAAAATTAAAACAAACACTGCGTTCCTTGATAAATAAATTAAATGGTACGCTGTTAAACATGGAAGAATTGAAGAGTACCTCTGCCCCCTGTGTAATTCTCCAAATCCATCACTGGGTGCCATAACCACAATAGACTTACTAGGTACTTTAGTGTGATAACAGTAAAATTAATGTATATTATACAAAAAATTTGACATGTTTTCAAGAATTTGAGAGTGACCGTCGCTCTCTGAACACCCTGTAAAGCTGCAGCCACTGCCCTTGATCACCACAATGGCAATTGTAGTTAACGGCCAATGATAATATTCTCTGTCAAAAACAAATAGATTATTATGGATTGATATGGTGTATACCCACACAAACAATAACACAAATACAAATAAAAAAAATTTAATATATTACAATAATTATTCACATTGTATGTAAAATGCATTATTCTAAAACATTATGTTGTTTTCGTTCAAATTAATATCCTCGTCTAGATATACGTTAAACGACTATAAAATCAGAATCGAAACACCGAAAATCATTATTTTGGACTTTTAATGGATTTAAAATTATGCCCGCCTAGGTATATTATGACACGAGAAAACATAATATCACCTGCTGCGATAGCCCCGGGAAGAACCCGCGAAAGTATTCATTTTTCAAACCAGTGCCGGTAGTAGAATTTTTAGAGTCGGGCGACTGAATTAAGTTACGGTACGGACTTATGAGCATGCAATTTTGCATAAATTGCACGTTTAAAACCGTTTAAATCACATTATATAACCTACGCGTGCATTTCGAAAGATTGATTACAGATATTTGTAATATAGATATTTTTGGAAAGTACATTTTCGGATGGCCCTATTTTTTTACAAACATATACACGTAGGACGCGTATATATTAGCTCTATTATCAGTATGTTATTGAATTCATAAAAAACGTATAACTTTGATTAGGTTTCGTTTTCATAAACTTATTTATATTTGATCCATATACAGACAAGCGGCCGCTATATATAACAGAAACGCTGCAATTTCTGTAGGTTAGGTAGTACCTAAGTACCATACGTTTTACGTGCATATTGTAACGTTCATTCCGGTCTCAGTTACATAACCTAAAATATATTATTATTTTCTGAGGTGTTTGGAATTGACGGCAGTAATAAATATATTGCCTCAGTGTATATAACGATATTTTAATAATCCATATTAATACACTAATATAACACATTAAAAACATAATAATATGCAACATAGTAATATGTGACACGGTTAAAATGCGTAACTTTTTAAAACCACTTTACACCGTATATAAGTGTGTGCAGTTTACGGTGATGGCCGTTTGTTAAAATAATGCCATCGGATAATATTATACGGTTAGCCCAATAGTATATACAGTAAAATGCGCTCTGATATTATATTTATATAGGTAACCTGGTAACTCGGTTATAAGCAGTCAATGTGTTCCAGACGATATGATATTTGTTGAATTTTATGGTTGAAACCGATACGAACCGACAAAATAATATTATAATCTGTGGTCTATGTTTACTTTACTATTAAATTCCACGCGTCTATAATATTATGTATTATTGCGCGTTACTATATACATATTATAACACATTCGAATGTAATATATCAACATAAGTACTATAGTGTAATATATTATAGGTTAGGATTATTATTCGACAGTCTACACAATAATGTTGTCGAAGGTATACAGGTACATACGTACCTGCGTTATATAAAATAGATTCGCCGAACCAGATATATCTGTGATTTCAATAGAAATATAGATTGATTTAATAATATCGTTGTTAATATACGTCCGATAAAATGTTTGTTGATTTAGAACTAAAATATTTGTTCGTTTAACAGTAAAATAACAAAACACATATTATTGATTTAACAATATCTTCTGTCTTATGGGTAAAATTGGTCCAATTCAATACAAATGTGTTTGAATTAACAAGTATTTCGGTTAATTCAATTATAAATATTTTGTGTTTATTTCTTTCTTTCTTCTTCGTAGAACAAACGTCCATTTGTTAATCGAAATAGTCAATTTAAACAGAATATTTTTTCAATTTAATAACATATTTTATCATAATAATATAGAATCCGTATTAATTTTACAAATTATTTTTATTAAATTATAACTTAGGTATATATTTTGTGAAATTCACAAAATGAATTTGTTATTGTAAACACATTTTTTTTTATTAATTTAACAATATATGGGTGCATCAAAATAATGAAAATTGAATTGTTTCAACAAATATTCGTTTGTTAAAATTTGATTATTGCATATGGTGAATTCTACCAATGATATTTAGTTCAGTGTGGTAAAAAAGAAGATATGAAAAATATAGGATTATTAATAATTATTAATTTGTCACATCGAGTCTTTGATAAAAAGATATATCTATATAATTATATACGATCATTTATTTATTTTTTATTTTTATTTTTTGGCAGGTAACGTTTCTAATTAGACTGATACGTTATAATATTATGTTTTCTACACGTGTGCCTATATATTATATATTATGTTTTATATGTTAATGTTAATAATATTATATTAAGCCGAGAGCCTAATTATAGTTTTGCATTCCTACCATTCCGGTTTAATATGTAGGCTATTGGTATGTCTTATGTAATGTGATTTCCTCCGCAATAATATAACGCATTTTAATCTCGCAATCATTTGTCGCTTTTTGATATCATTTTACGTTAATTTAATGACGACTGCGGCATAATTACATTGCAGTTAGTTGTCCTATAGGTGGAAAAAACGATCACCATATCATAATATATCTAATATAATCATAAATACGACTAGATAGACACTTTTTTTTCTTGTCCAGCGTCTTTTGATATTGGATCATTTTTAATCCAATCACTATTGACCGACATACGGAAAACTAAAATGTTCTAAAAAATTTAATGATCGTCAAGAGCACGATTTTCAAGGGATTTTGTGCAGGAAATTTTTTTTTATTGAATTAAAATCCAATTGCTCAAAACTATTTAAACACATTTTATATATTATGTATAAACTTATACGTTAATAATATACTGTTTCAATACTTTTTTTTAGTGTAGTTTAATCACAATATTTGTTTAAGAAAAAATAATATGTCTACTTAGATCGCAAATAAATGACTACAGGTTGATTTTAGAGCATGTTATTAAGAGGAAAGACTACAACATTTCCGAATGCAACTTGGAACTGTTGTATTAATTGTATGAAATTGTCAATTGATCAGACATAGATACGATAATAATATAATTTTTTTGGACTAGGCGGAACACAGCTGCAAGTGTAACTGGTGCGTCATGGCGTTATCAAATATGAATTTACAAATGTGATACTAGATAATATCATTCTCTGAAAAAAATTGAGTTAACTTAGTTTTAAAAAGTAATTCAATTACTTATAAATTATAATAATGTTTATAAAGTTATTTTACTGAATTACTTCTTTGCATAAAATGTTTCATCATTGATAATAGTTATCGAATTTGAGAAGTGTCTAAATCATACAAGATAAATTATTAGTTATATAGATAATTATTTTTTACCTATGCTCTAAATCATGCAGAACTGAACCGTGGACATAGTGCGCAAACGCAGTACAATATCATTATATCACAAAATATCTAGAACAATAGAATGCTTATCAATTATTAATATTAGGTAATAGTTCTTAAATACGAGATTCAGATATCAGAATTTTTCCTATAATAATAGGTACTTTGGTTATTTATTAAGAATATTATTATTTCTATGAAAAAAATTAGTAGTTACATTAAATTTATAAACTATACTAGAATTCATCATGAGTAAGAACTAAGTAATTTCAAATTAAGTATTCAAATAAAATAATTTAAATACTTTTTTGTATTCGAGTAGGTACTATTTTAAATAATTTTCAAAAAAAATTATTCAGATACGTATTCTGAATACTTTATTGGTATATTTTTAATCGCCTAAAAAAATACTTTTTTTGAACAATGGATACATTTGAGGTCAAAATGAAGTTTTATGTTTTTGTAATATGTAAATTATTGTAGCTAATATCCAATGAATTCATTTATTTATTAATTCATTCACAATCAATTTCAAAATAGCTCATGAACATATTATGAACAAATGGTAAATTTTACACATTGAAATTATAAGATTATATAGGTACACAAGACTATTAATTATTAAATTATTAATGTAAAATAAATTATTTAACGTAATATTATAGTCGCAGAATAATAGGTATATCACAGGATAGTAATAGTATAAAAGATAATTATAATATTACCTATAAACGATTTAAAAGTTTTATCAGTTTGGACTTTTATGGTTTTAGGAATTTTCAAAACATAAGTAGGTATATTTAGATTATAATTAAAGAGTGGATTTCAATGTTTCTAAAATATGATTTAATATATGATGCAAATATGCACTAATAAAACCTTAAAACCTTCTTTTAATAAGCTTTTAAACATAAAATAATCTCTAAATATTCGTTAATTTCAAAAAAATAAAAAATAAAAGGTCATTCGTAAAAATCGTTTTTATAAAACAATAAATCAAAATTATACACTAATTCATGGAAATGGAATCAAATACCCAATTATCTAAAAATTAGATGCACTATCATATGTATTGTATATATATTAAGCAGTTAAAAAGAATTTCTTAAAACTGAATATGCCTACTATAAATTCAAAACATATTTTACACAAATTGTTTAAAAAAAACTTTTACAAGACAATTTAGTAAAAACAAAAACAAAAACATAATTAAACAACAATTTTTTTGGTGATTCCATTTGTAAAGTATACTTAATATTATTAAATTAAAAAAAAAAATAATAATAACAATAACAATAAATATTAAGTACCTGGGAAAGTCTTAAGAACTATTATTGTCTATTGACTATAGTATAATATGAGTTAAGAATAATGTATTGTTCCATGTGTTCTAGTGTCATATTTGTTCTCCTATCTGACAACAATATATAATTTGACAGAATACATTAACACGGCTGTTAGAAAAGTGATGATAAGGTGATAATTTGATAACTGATTTGATGAGTTACATACAGAAATATCAACGTCAAAATAACAATTTGTAATTTGTAATGTAATGTACCAACAAATTATTTAAAAAAAAAAAAGGTCATTCGTAATAATTGATTTCCCCAAATATTTATAAAATCGCTTTGGAATTGCGTAATTTTTTTCCAAAAATTAAGAAATATGCACAAAATATATTTCTTTAAGCTTTTAAATATATCTTAATTTCAAAAGTATCGAAAATATACAAAATACATTTTTTTTTTATGAATTCTGTGAATGACAAATCGTCCACATTTTTTACTTTCGTTAAACTAAAAATATGTTAAAACCTAAAAATCCGTTTTCTAATTATAATATAATATATATAATAATTATTTTTAATATCATTGATAATATTGATAAATATATACAATTATCTCAATAAACACGGTATCCCGACAAATAGCGGAGTAAACAAAGCAATCACAGTGACAAAAACAGCAAATGAAAAAATCGAGAAACTATTATGTACTTAAGTCTTAATTACATTATTTTATTAAAATATTATGATTATTATTCAAATTAAACATTTTGTGATATTCGGATGATTCATTTAGCTTTAAATAGATAATATATTTAAACAAAAATTATTTTAAAATTGATAAGTATCTCCAAGGAATACTAATATAATATGTTATGTTAAAATCTACATATACTATTATCTACGCTTCGTTCCAGCCTAATGCTTTCATTATTATTTTTAATGTGATTTTTTTCGGCAGTTATAATTAGGGCCTGGACGTTGATGACTATTGTAGTTTTTTTTTACGTCTTAAGTGATGCTTTCCGAGCTAAAAATGTGATATGATGACATACGAATCTAAATATCAAACTAATTTTTATTTTGCATATTTTAACATTTTCGGCTTTTTTTTATTCTATGGGCATTTTTTGTAATTCTGGGTTATTTTTTTAGACATTTTTCAATAATTGACAGAAAAATCACAATTTTATTATAGACCGCAATGATTGTTCGCAAGATTACCCCCGCTTACCCGCTTGAAGTTAAGTTAAGGTTAGTGTCCGAATACAACCAAACCATAAAACTACTGTCGTCTCTTTGACTTGTATAATATTTTACGTCGGAAATATTATATGATTGTGCAAAAGATTTATAATTTTTAATTAATGTTTGTGTCGAATGTTATAGAAACTCCTCGTAGAAAACGATCTTGTATACGTACAGAGTTCATATAAATACAATTAAGAAAAAGTATTCTGAATACAATTCAACCGTAGTATTTAAATACGTATTCCAAGTACAAAAAAAAATATTCTTAACACGTATGGTAATTTTATGATGATGTGTTTCTTTATATGATTTCGTACTATCCTTATTAAACTGTTCAAATTGGTTTAAAACTGCCTCGCTGTTTATTTTCGTAACTATAAATTTCAATATACACAGTATACACATAATATAACACGAGCAATTATTATTATACTTTCGCAGGAGATTCAGGTAAAATTTATAACGTCGAATATTTTCAACAAATACAATAATAATAATATATAATATAAATACTTAATATTATATAAATATAATAATGTATTTTTCAGATTTCATAGTAAATTTTAATGTATTCATATTTTATTTTTTTTTTGTCATTTGTAAATTATAATAATATTGTGAACATTTGTAAAGTCAAAAATATAGCATTAGTTTATGGAAATTAATTTTGTATAATAATTAAAATATAATATTTTAATATAACATCAAAAACGTATAATAGCATTACAGTAATTTAGTTTTACTAATATTAAGTTAAGTTACTACACAACATTGTATATATATAAATACAGTATGATTATTTTTTAGACCACACTAAGTTTTTCTGTCCGGTGTCCTTAGATTGAATTAATGTTTTCGAGAGTAGCTAGAGAATATTGAAATACATATTTTTGATTGATTTTCAAATTTTTAACATTTTCCGTATGTGTATGGGCAATTTAACTTGTATTTTTTTTTAAAAGGCAACCTCTACTTCTGACATCGATTTCAATAGAATATTATTTTTTTGTCAACTTTTGTTTTAAATCTAAAAATTATCCGAGTTACAACTGTTCGAAATTTAAATTTAAAAGTTCATTTTACAATTTGAAATAGCTGTAATTCAATTTTAAATCAATTTTAAGTTTAAAATAATGATTTATACAAAAATAAGATTAAAGGTCATAACTATATGAAAATTTATCCATGTGAATTCTGTGTAACAAAAAAAAAAATTTTATATTTAAAATTTGATATAGTTTTAATGTAAACAATTTTTGACTTATACATTTTAGTTTTTCTAATTACAAATAAAGAAAACATATTTTATATGTTATGTTAAATTTCTAGAAAATTCTTAGTGTAGCTGAGTTACTTCAAAAATGATTAAAAATATCAATAATTATCTAGTTTAAATCTAAAGCAATTTTCATTATCTTTTTCTCTCCAAATTATAAAATACTATTACAAAGATAATATTTTATGATTACATTCGATTCCTACAACGTAATAATAATAATAATAGTATAATATATCATTCAATAATAACAATTATTTCTGTCTAGACTGTATACCTAGTTATTATAATTTTATCAATGTCTTAATATTATACAATAAACCCGTCCGGTTTCAATACAAGCCCAATTTAAATAAGAATATAATATACGTTTTAGCTAACCACAATGTTATGCGATTATGTGGTACATATTATTATGTTATCCAAGTCGATTTTGATTTCTATAATTCGATAGGTAGAAGAATAAGCAAAATGTCTTACAAGTAATTTTTTTAATTTTACTTAATTTAATAAAATATGTATTTTTTTTATTGGGACATTGTGAAAATATCAACAGTGGTCAAAAGTTGATTAGTAGATTTGTAACAAATCAAATTCAGTATCTTGAATGAAATTAAGAAACATTAGTATTTAATAAAATGAAAATCTAGGTAAAAAAAAACTAAAAGAAAGTTTTTTTTAAGTTAAAATTGTACATTTACATATACATTTTACAAATGGTAATCTTCAAAAAGTTCCGAGGAAAAAATGTAAAATATAATGTATTTTGCAACAATATAATAAAAGAAATTTTAAAATTTCAATGATATGATTATACGAAAGATACTTGTTCCTCTATATTAAAAATATATCCTAAAAACTGACCTTAAACTTGACTCGTGTATTGAATTTTGTACTTGAAAAATCGAGTGCCACTCTATTCTCGAATGTCAATAAAATATTATAGTGTCTAGTTCTACTTAACTTTCGAACAACATTTAATAATGATATTCTGTTATAATAATATATAATATATAGTTATATTATTAAAAAAAAATTGGTAAAACGGACTTTTTTACTAGTTGAAAAATGATGCCAAAAGTTAAAAAAAATTTAAATAAATATCATAATAACTATCAAATAATAAATTTATGATATTTAATGAGTAGCAAATTCAATGCTTTTATGTAAAATAATGATTTAATAGTTTAATACCTAATGTATTAGGTACTTTGATAGATAATAACATTTGATGTGTAATTTAAGGTTTTTAAATAATGCATTTTTAACATTCAATAATTTTTTAATGTTATTTAAATGGTAATAATTGATAACATATTGTAGTTTTAATCTATATTATCAATAATAAAAATAATAGTAATAAATACAAAATTACATCTTTTGTATTCTAAACATTTTAATTAAAAATTATAAAAAAAATTACTAAAATTATTTTTAATGGAGCTTCGGGTAAAATGCATAAATAATATAACTATCAAATATTTTTTCGTTAATTATAACTTGTATGCAATAGTTAAATAATATATTTAAGTACCTATATACTTTGTAAAAATGTTAAGTCTTTAGACAAATTTTGTCATGAAATTCGAATACTTTTCTTACTAAAATAATTAATGTTGCTGAAAAACATTAAATGGCTATAAAAAAATTGTGAATGTTTTTAATATAATTAGAGTACATACATTCAACTTTGTAAAACCATTATTTTTGGAATTACGAAAAAATAAAAAATGTCAATTTAGACAGAATGGTCTTTTGTATTTTTAGTAAATTTTCAGTAGTTATACACGTTAAAAACTATTGGAAAAATCGAAAATTAACTTCCTTAAAGAATTAACTGGATGCCATACTCTACCATAAAACGGGTAAACATGTAACTATTGGTATTAGTCTTTTATTCGAAAAGTTGTACACAGAAAAAAAAATCATCATTGTAAAAACTACCAGCTTCCAAATTCCTACTCAAAATCTAAAAATGAATCACATATAATTGAAAATACTAAACATGGATGAAAACAAATTAAACTAATCAAATAACTGAGTTAAATGTTAACTAATATTATGTTTCAACCTTTAACTGTAATTAGATTTTTCATTCGTTATAAAAATTAACTTATAATTATTTAAAAAAATTATTATTACACTAATGATTATTAGTAATTTAAAATGTCCACGGAAATCCAATAAAATTACCTCTTAAAATGATTTTAGAGTTAAAACACTTATTATCAAATATGTAAGAAACATTATTTTGGAGATGATCTTATCAGCGTTTTAAAAAATATTAATTATACTAAAAGGTAAATATCATTAAAAATAAAAGTAAAAATAAGATTTTTTACATTATATCTATATATTATAAATATATCTTATCAAATATATATATATATATATATAGAATAATAACTGTTAACTAAATGGCTTTTTAAGTTTACGCTATTAAATTTTGTATACCATCTTGTTATTATTTTTAAGACGTATAAAAAATTTAGATTATAAAATTAAAGATTTCTGGGTATACTCGATTTTTTTATTAAATATTAAAAACGAATTCTTGAATATTGAAAACAGCTCTTGGACGATATTAAAAAAAATACTGTGCAATAGAACCCGACTACCCGCAATTTTAGCCAATGCATTTTATATAAACCTATTTTACTGCAGGACTCGAGACCTCAGTTTTAAAATTTTGGCAGTCTCATACCGTTCCTACCAGAAGCTGGCAGAATTTCGGTTTTTGATATTTTTCGGTAATTTTCGTCGTATATTTTTTACCCAGCAGATTCAATAGCAGGTATACTATGTTTTGTATACGCATAATAACTTTACATAATATATAATAAACACGCATACCAAGGGGGGGGGGAAGTTGTCAGTGTGCAGATCAGATGAATCTGCAGTATATGAAATGTAAAATTTTTGGCAAAATGAGTTAGTTACGCCGTTTTGTTCCTATAACATCTATATAGAGGCATATTAAGTGTTAAAAGAAGACACGTGCCGCAGTTGAATATGAGAAAAAAATTCAGATTAAATAATAGTTAAAAGCAAAAAACATTCTTGTTCGGGACATGTCTCGTTTTTTCTCTCATTATATGCATACATAGGTACGTATTGATTATATATGGATACTTCTCCTGCCAATTTTGTGTTTACTCTGTTGATAATGAGCTTTTAATATAGATTTTATCATCATTGATATGTTTATCACATTACTATATATGCTTATCTGTACTATACCGAACTACCCCATCATTTTTGAAAATTCAAGTTAAGTGCAAACAAGAGGAGACATATCCAGGAAATAAAAAAGGCTGCTGTGGACATATAAAAATTTTAAAGTTGATCCAAACATGATATTTGTCTGTAGACAGCTGGTATATAGGTAATAGAAAACTTGTATAAATTTTTCAAAATTTCGGGTGTATATACGAATTTGTGTAAACAGTTTTTTTGCGTCTCCTGTAAAATTTGGTTTTCTGGACTTGTCCCCTTTCTGAACTCGACTGATTCAGATGTCATGACGTCGGGGATCCATACCGATATAGAGATTTTCATTCGGATCGGCGCGATTTAACGGACCGGAACGCGCGGACATAAATATTAGATACCTATAGGTATACGTTTTATTTTTATTTTTTCAGTCTTTCGTTCGAGTTGTGAACAGAAATTATTGTAAGAACTTTCCCCGCCGAATGATGATGTAACGTATAAGCGCGTGCGCGCGCGTTCCGATGTAGATTTATAATATGAAAATCGGCGATCGTTATTTTTTCTCATTATTTATTTATTGTTTCATTTCATCATGTCGGGTGTGTGTGTGTGTGTGTACTAGAAATAGTGAAAAAAAAAAAAAATAAAAATGGAAGAATGAGAGAGAATATAATCGTAATATAGAATATATTATGTAGGACATTATATATATTATTATCTTACGCGTGTGCGGCCTTCAAAAAGAAAAAAAAATACGACAAAAATGCGAGTACAATTTTTTTTTCATTGTATTTTATATATATATACGTATGTATATGTATATAATGTATATGGTTAATAATATTATAGTATAGGCGGTAATTTTCACACCATATATATGTACTATTTTACATATAATATATACATGTATATATAGTATATAATTGCACGGTGGGCATGCGCGCTGTGCGGTATGTATATGATAATATATATATATATATATATATGTAACGTATTTAAATATGTTTGGGTGCGTATTCTTATCATTATTATTATGATGTGTTATGCATAATAATAGCCGTGTTTTCGCGACTGACCAAATGTAATTTGGTTACCGGATTTTACAATCAGTTTTGGTTATAATAATTTCATTCAAATGGAATGGTTATTATTATGTTTGGTTATAGATAAAACACAATACGATAACCCGGTTAAACACGCCTATTATTATAACGTTTAATCTTATCAATATGAATATTATTTAGACGCATATGAACGACTATAAACTAAACGTTACAGTGTTCAGGACTCCACAGGACAAGCTGCAGAACCTAACAGCTGCAGCAGTTACCGGCTGCTGCAGCGTGCACAATCCGGCGTACGTATACCCATGTATCTATAGAGATTTCTTTATCTACAAGGCTGGGCAAGTCATTCAGTTCTATAAACTATATATACTATATATAATATTATTATGTACTTTAAAATACGTCAGCGATAATGAATAATATAATTATGAGCTATTTAGAAAGTTACTTTTTTTATTTTGGAAAAAAAAGTAACATAGTTAAGTTAAAAGTCTGTTTGTAAATACACCATAACCCGTTAAACCGGTTAACTAGTTTTAAATATTGATAAAAAAAGAATCAGCAATGGTTGAAAACAACGTTTTTAATGGTCTCTTCGAACCTCGGACCGGTTAATACTATATAGTTAGGTATTCTAATATTTTACATAGGTACTGACCGTAACGAGGAAGCTACTGATTTTACAATGATGTTCATTATCAATATAATTATTTTCTGTGAGCAACTTTTCAACTGGAAGGAGTCGAGAGGAGCTTTGGTGTTGGTATATAACCAACGATAGGAAACCGGTTCTTGATGGTACTCCATACACATACTTTTTCGATTTTTCCAATAGTTTAAGAAAGAAAAAAAAGACAGGCAGAAGAAAAACATCTTCTCTGCGGTGAATGACTTATATAGTATAACTACCTACTTATAAATACATACAATTTTAGTAACAGTTACTCACATTAATCGAATAAATTATGTGCATACATTACGATTAACTACCAAAAAACAAGTATGTATAGGGTACTAAAAAGTTAAATTAACCCAAAATCCTAATCAGTAATTAATCAAAAATCAACAATAAATAATGTACTTACATTAATAATTTAGTGTCAAATAACAAAATGGAAAAACTTCAGGTCTGTAGTGGATGGTAGCTTGTCGGACAGGTTACTCTTAATGGATGTATTAAATTTTAAACAACGATGAATCATTCTTACATTAATCTAATTCTGTGCGAAAGCACAGTGTAACATACATAATTATATTATTGGAAATTACATATTCAATATATATATATGTTAATATAGTTTAAAAACAAACTTTGAAAAATGTTAGAGTAACGTTCGATTAATCATGTATTCAAGTTTTAGGTTTTCAATCCACAAATTACCATTTTTATTGTACATACGAATCTTAAAATATCAATAAATTCAATTTTTGTATATTATATTATAAAAAATCAATATATAAATAAGGTAATGTTCAAAGATTATTTAAAAAAGTATTATAGGTACCAACTATATGTTACATAATATTATAATATGTTGTTTTTTGGTAATATATATTCATTTTATTTACATATTTTGTAATTTTTAAAAATACACACATATATAATGTTTTATTTGTAAATTTATTATGTATATTTCAAGACTCTAGTATCATTATGATTGGAAATATCAAGGATTAATTAAATCATAATCGATTATACGAAACAAGGAACATGGAATATTTGGAATATTTCTACTAGAAATGGTTGTATATAAACATAAAAAAAACACATTAATGAAAATCAATACATATATGGCTTCGCTCAGAATCTAAATATTTATGGTTTTGTACCATTTTATACATTTAAAAAAAAAAAAAAAATTGAAATATTTAACTAGTTTTAAATACTTTACTGAAATATTTCAACGATTTATAAACCCTATTTCTTTTTTCGTCCACCGTTTTAAGTGAAGAAATCCTAACGAGATACTATAGAAACCAATAATATTAAAACCCTAATAGAAAAAATGGCCGAAAGAAAACCCATCAATAATTTTAAAATAAAATGAAAACGTGAAAATTGCATTATTTTGTACATAGTCACTATAGTTAAATTATAGGTATTTAACGAAACATTAAAATATTTCAAAACACAATAAATTACATACTTTAAATGCATTGCCTCATGCCATTTGTAACGTGTGTTTCAGTTATAAATAATGTATGATATAATCGAGTACATATACTTACGAAATAATACGAATATAAACACTTAAACGTTGGTCCCGTAGTGCGAAACTCTATATCACCTTGACAATTTTTTGGTCACCTATCGTATATTAACTATTAAAATAAACATAAGTAAGTACATAAGTACATTATTAAAAAGTCCGTTGTCAGTCGTGGTGGTCGAACTACATTTTTTGGGCGAACAGCGAGAGAAATAATTCTCTACACTGACCGTTATAAGATATATATATATATATATAGTTGGTTTGAGACTTACATGAAATTGTCTAAGTTGAAAAAGTCTAAGTTCGTAGGAAAAAGTGTTTACAATTTATTTTCGATATCAGAAAAACGTGAAATGAAAAAATGATTAATGCAGACAATTTAAACTCCGATTTCATTGTGTTCTAGCGTATATAGTTAAGGTGGGAGAATCTCTCAATACGCTATATTAATGGCGTAGAAAATAATAATAACCTTAACCTTTGGGTTATTGTATGGAAAAAAATGTTATTTTTTTTTCTTATGCTACAATTGTTCTAAAATAATTAATCACATATTCCATATCATGTATTGCCAATAACTTTTGGGCGTTAGCCATTTCCTGGACATCTACAGGGCAACGGTTAACGCCCATATCCGGTACCGAGTTTTGATAACAGTTATACTTTGGGATTATAATAGGTGATAATCTGTGGAACTCAAGAACCGAAAAACACATTTATTCCTATCCAAAACTGACCGAACCAAAATCAAACTGAAATGTAAATTAAATATCCAAAAAATTATAAAACAATTTAAGTACCAGAACTCGCAAAATACATACAACTGTCGGCAGGAACCTTAAAATTCTATATATTTCAAAAATAAGATTCATGGTATTTCTAGACACATATACAGAAATAGTAGTAGATGATGCCCACATCTGGTATTTAGTTTTAAATCTATATTGGACTAAATAAAATGAAATTTAAATACTAGAAGTGGAGAAAAAATATGTTCCACGATTTCAGTACTTCCTAATACCTGATATAGATCTGGTACGAATTCCCGATAGGTTAAAAATTGGTTAAAATCTCAACACATCAAATCTCGATAATAATCCGGGTAATTTTAATCCATTTAATAAAGTAACTGGTACCGCTTTATCAAATTTTCATTATTTACTAATCATTTAATAACTATTTTAACCACACAATCAGAATTAGTAACTTATTTCTCGTCACGGAAAATCCTTTTTTTCGTTTGCGGGTGCAAGGATAACATTATTCCTGTACCTACCCAAATTTAACAATATTTGAGTTATAAACTTAAAATGTATGCTAATATTTAATAATAAATTAGTTACCATTGGTTACAACAAAATCGGAATCGTAACTTATAACTCTGATCATAATACATGTTCAGATCTAGTTTACATTTAAAACAATCAACAGATTTTCTATAGTTTAATTTTAATTTTCCTATCGACTTTTGAGCTTAATTTTTTAGTTTAAGGGGTTGCCACACCGTGAAAAATATCTTCACTCATTTTTGATCATACGGTACTTAAAAAATGGCGAGAAAGTTAAGAAGTAGCTATAGTACGCTACACTGACGATTTTCAGTGGTAAATATATTATTTTAACTGTTAAGACGGACGAAATAACTTATGAATAACACTTATATAAGATCAATTAGAGTAGGATATTTAGGAGTGAAATACATTTGGGTTTTTTAATTTACTTATTAAAAACCCAGTTTTTAGAGTTTAGAAAAAGTAAGAAAATAAATTTTAAAACTACAATTGCTTTTTTAAAATTAATAAATAAAAAACGAAACGAAGTTTATTCCAAAATTTCATCTACTATTAATTGTTTTACTCTAAAATCCCTTTATGAACCCATTTGAATAATATAGTTTTGTGTAATTTTTTTTTTTTAAAACGTGATTACACAACACTATAAAATGGTAGTGACTCGGGACTATTTTTAATCACTTTTAAAAAGTATTTAATTATTTATAAATTGTTAAATTTTATATTTTTTCAAGTTTCATAGAAATTACTTATACATAACTTCTTGAAAAATGAGTGTGTAGCATTATCTTATCTATGATCATATGCCAGGTTAGGTTTGAAATTTGTCACAAAAACAAAAAACTTGGTTTTTTAAAAAAATGTTCGAAAACTTATTAAAATAACCTTGTAGAAATTCACTCATTTTTAAGTTTTTTCGAAAAATAAATTACATAAATCAATAGTTATAATTACGGAAATTCGAACAGTATGTAATTCTGACACAATGTTTTATCTAATAACAGTATAAAATGAATGATTGTTAATATTTTTTTTCAATGCAAATTGTTTAAACTAACTTCTAAAATTAAGTATTCAAATGATATGAATTATATTATGAAATATGAGAATTGCAAGATTAAAATTTTTCTTGAAATTTTCTAAAAGTTGCCTCTATAGAATTCTTTAAAATAAAGCCACGCTGTCATCCTCTTAAAGTGCAATACATAATACATAATACATGTGAAACGCTATTCAAGTGTTGGACACGTGTTTGATTGGATTTGCATGCCACTTTTTTTCTAATCAACATCAATGTTTGAAGATTAACTAGAAAAAAATTCTTTAATATCAATATACCTACTCGTATAAATAAATTAATAAATCACAAATAACTTCGCATTAAAAAAAATAGTTTAAAGAAGCACAGTAAAAGCTTAATTTAGCTTTTCAAATGTGCTAACTTATATCAATGTTAACGTTTTATGAAAAAAGTAACCTCGTTACCTTTAATGTAATTCAGTATAATAACATGATAAAAATAATTTTAAGTAACTTTAAAGTAATTGAATTAATTTTATATAATGTACCTATTGTAATAAAACTTAATTACTTTTTAAAAGTAATTTACCCATATCGTTAATTCATGTTTTCATGCTGTAATACTGTGTACAGAATCTAAAAATAAAAGAGATCATTTGAATAAACATTGTTAGAGTATACTTGCAAAAATTGGGGAATAGTAAGTGGATCACATGACTGCAATAATATTGCAAGACCAAACAAATAGATCTATACAATATATATATATATATATATATATACCTGAACAATATTACTGTTGACATTCAGTCAGGGAAAATACTATAAAAATAATTGGACGATTTAAACTTTTAATTTAACATTTTTAATCTATGATTTATACTTGTGGGATAAAATTATAATGATAATGTTGACAAATCAACATTTTTTACGATATTAAACTTTCCATTCCATCGAGTGATATGATAAATTGTTACAGAAAATCACAAGCCAAGATAGGTAATCTATTAGTTCATACAAAAAATAGAATCAATTTAGTGTTATATCACTTCTTACGACGTACCATTAGTATATTTTTTACATATTAAAAATGTATTTTATATAGGTAACTAAATACCGATATTCACTAAAACGAAAACATTTTTTCTATAATATTTTAATAATCGGATTCGGAATCTAAAAATTATTTAAAAAAAAGAAACATAATAAGAAGTGAAATGACTAGAACGACAAAAGTTCGATAGGTATACCTTGTTTTAAAAAATATACTACAATTGAATATTATTTAAATTTATCAGGAAATTTCGTTACGTCGATGTGGTCATAATAAAATCGTATACGGGCCTAGAAAATCGTTATTGCATAATCACATTATCCACGATGGCGCTACAGATAATGATCCTGCTGCCCGCTGATAATTTCGGATAATAATCGTTTATGTATATCGTATACCGATTGTGTATTTAACCGCCGTCGAACGTGTTATTCGATTATATTTTACGGTTATCAGTTGTATTGAGGATATGGCAACAGGTGTAATAATACTGTTTCGAAATCATTCGTTGATGGTCTTAAATATTTTACTATAAATCTACATACTATAATAACTTATGTATATTTTTAAAAATAAACAATATAGTGTAATTAGAAACAAAAACTAAATAACTCATGTACTCAAAACCGAAAAGTCAATGATTTTAAAAACGTATATAGGTATTTAAAAAATAATTGATTGGCCATATTTTTATGTGAAAAAATTGAAAAATTGAAAAAATTTTCAAAATTGAAAATAATCAATATCGTTTTATAAATATAGAAAATTTGTACATTTTTTCTGAAATAATTCAAAAATATTGAGTTTGACCATATTTGCTTCTTCGCGTGTAATCTTCTATTGCAATTAATAGTATATCGATAATTAATTTAGAACCAAACCTGGAATCTACCTTGTTAAGAAAAACGTAGGTACAGAAAAACCGTTTTGATTTCATATTTTTGTCGGGTTTTTGCAATTTTAATTTCCAAAATAAAATAAAACGTTTTCGTCGCGTCCTTGTACGTACGTATATAATGTCAGCTATATAGCCACGGCTTTCACTAGACACGTACACAATTATTATTATTATTATTATTAAAAAAAAAAAAAAAAAAAGTCATTATTTCGTCATTAATAACAATAATTTTATTGCGACCGACTCCAAATAGATATATACATACCACGATTCAATATAAATTAGATTTAACTGTATAATACATTTTTCTCAATCAAAATTGCAATCTATGAAATTAGCCGATTTGACTACGTGCGATGACCTTGGTCAAAAATATTAAGATTCTTTCGCTAAATAAACTAGTCCCGATTTATCTAACTCTATCATAATATTACATACGTTATATAACTATAATATCGTGTATTATTAAATGATCGATTTTTAATCTTATTGTCGCAAAAACGATGCGATACTAAGGCTCAAACTCAAATATAATATTATTATGTACGAGTATAATATATAACCAGTGTCACGTTAACGGACAGCGACTTACATAACATTATAACAATTTAAAAATAATAATAAAAACTCCAAAATTAGTTTTGATCGATTTAATATAGAAATTTAATATAATTGAGATAACTGTATAACATTAAATTATTTCCCGAATATAAAATATAATTACCCAATATATTTTATTGTTGAGTACAATGATTGAACTATATGTGGCCGTACGAGATTATCTCATTGTAAATATAGTATCTCTATGTGTCAATATTATCAATTTTAATACATCAAGATATCAAACGATTTTTTTTTATAGCTACCTATTAGTTACGTAATAATAACAATGTTTTTTTTTTTTTTAACAAGATACTATGTAATTGGCAAATTCGTAAATCATCCGTGTAAAATTATATTGAATAAGTACTTTTTAAAATAATGATTTTTTTTAGAACATTAAACATCGAAACAGCAATTTACAAGTTCTACAAGATAACTTAATTCAAATAATAAAAGTTAACTTATGTATCTTACAAGATTATGTTATCCTCTTCATCTCCTTTGACTTCTCTATTTCTAACTATATTTCTTGCATAATCTTTACTTTATCTTTACACCTGCCCACCACATATTACGATTTTATTGGCATGACAAAAAAAACATTTTTCCTCTTACTTTAGAGTCCATTCAAGTACGTCTCATTCTTGTTATATTTTAATTAAGCAGTTGTTTTATATTAATACAAGTTAATAATGGGTATCGGTAAGTACCTTATCTGACCTTTTATTTTAAAAAATACTTAATGGTTTAGCGCTTTTTCATACCTATAGAGATATCAGTATTAATATATATAGACAATATTATAGAAATATTTGCAAAAAAAGTTTCTTCTTTTTCAGGGCTCTCACTCCCAACTATTTGCCACATTTGCCTCCAACTTCTACAGAACTCGATTTTCCATATCCTTCCTTTTTATACCCATCCCCCACCTCTTTTTTCCTTCCTTTCTCCCACGTATACTTTACTGTTTTTGTCTCTTTCTTCCTTAAAACAAGCCCTAACCATCACTAGTCATTTTGTCGACTATCGAAGCTACTTCTATACTACCTTTTATATACTCATTCCTTATTTTGTCCTCTCTAGTCACTCCGTACACTTATTAAATTACCACAAAATAGCCATTTGATAACGTTTTATTTAATCTATTTCAGTACTATAGATTAAAATTTTGTGAAGATTCGGGAGAAAGGATAACTGAAAAACTATTTATTCGTATTTTATATATATTGGAATTAATACAATAAGACATTGTTGATTGCGATATAAAAATGGTAGGTTTTGTGTAAGATTATAAATAGATAGTGAATATACTGAGTATAAAATATTATAAGAAATTTTTATGTAATATATAAAATAATAAATTGTATTATAAATTATATATTAGCAAGATCACAAGAGATGTTCAGTTTTAATTTTGTTGTTGATTTTAGTCTTGCTAGTGATAGTATAATTTTGGTCTTTCAGGTCTTTCTAATGCTAGAACAATATTAATCATGTATTTATTATTAAACCAAGACCGATTTTACTCATCAGTAGTCATAATGACGTTTTAGTTAGCTCCAATACGAAGAAACGAGATGGTTGTGATTTTTTAAATATCACGAATATAAGAAAGACATCCGATTATGCAGGTAAATATTAACAACATAGCAGGTAAATACTAAAAATCTAATTTAAGTTAATTTAGGCTAAAGTTGATCTTTTACGTGGAACGGAAAAAAATTAATAACTTATCCATATTTCAGTAAAAATCTTGTGCGAGATACAAAGAACAAAACAATTGAAAGAACTTACTAATCAATTACCACCGAATAACTGACCAGCATTTTTTAATTGTTGTTATCACTATTAAAATTGTTTTATTATTGTTATTTTATAACAAATTTAGATAAATACATACAGATAATAGTTCAATTATATAGTGTAAGTTATTTTTTGTTATGCCTAAAAAATAAATAAAAGTAATTGAAAACTATTTGAGCTATATGCTATATGGGTTCATTTATAAAAGAATTCTTTAAAAATCTGTATAAAATGCTATAGAGATGGGTGTGAGTATTTAAACAAAAGTATTATACAAATAGTAAATTGTGTAAATGATCGTAACAAATTTCACTTTGATTTCAATAAAAAAAAAAAAAAAAGTGTAAATGTGATGAAATATTAAATACTTTGAAATAAAACCACTATAAAATATTTGATAAAAACAGTAAAAAACTTATCCATTCTTAAATAAAAACATGTAATGCGCGTGTCCGCACGTAATTTGCCTATTGAAAACGCCGTGCATATATGAGTATATTATAGTTATACAGATGATGCTTGTGGGGACACAAAAGAGAGATTCACGTGCATTAATGACATCATTAGCTTATCGTGACCACCTATGAACCAACGATTCTCGAGAGCAACTGCAGGTAGACGCGTTAGACTTTCTCGACGAATATTATTTATAATATTATTATAGATCAGTTTATATAATATTGTAAAATCTAATGGAAAATAGACGAGTGGACAAAAATTCCATTAAACCTTTAGGTGACCAAAAGTAAAAATAAATCTATGCGTGGGTATATATTATATATGCTTAAATATACTATATTGAAAGTATTTCTGAATATTTAAGTATAGAATATATAACATATTCGATTTCAGGACTTGGAACAGAAATTATAAAAAATACCGGTATTGAAACCGGAACCTCTTAACGATATTGAAACTGAAAAATTTTTGAAAGATCTGTATCCGATGATTTAGAGATGTTTAAATTTTAGTTTTACAATTTTAAACAAATGGTCGAAAACTAGTTTGATACGTTCAGAAAAATATATTTAATAAACTAGGTACAATATATATTATCAAAGTTCAGATTTCAAATACTATTTGTATTGATTTTTAGCTTAACGCCTAATAGTCTAAATATAGGATTATATTTGTTATTTTTGATATGCACGTAAATAAATAGATAATAATAAAAATTCCAAAATATTGCATGGTTTTTGAATTAAGTAAATGTTGTTTCCTGGTGATTATCAATTTTGTAATTTAATTGTACATTGAATAACTGTATATATCAATAAAAGAAGAACGTTGAACACTACAAGACTACGAAAAATATTAATTAGTACTGATAATTGTTTAGTGAATTTTAATGCTACGAGATATTCCACGATGAAATAATATTGTATGTTGTTCAATAATCATATAGGCTATTCATGCTAACGTATTGTTTGATAGTTCGTTTCTATTAATCGCAATGTTTGAAATGTACAAATATATTGAATACATAATAATGCATTAATTTATAAATATCTTCTAGTTTTGAACGTATTAGAACCTTTTACTTCTCCGAAAATCGGTAATATTGATATCGGTATACGCTTTATGTTTAACTTAAAATATTTGCATTTACGTTTTAATGTTATTTCTGTAAAAAAAAATAAAATAAAATAAAATTCAGAACCTCTCATACTAAGCCCCCACAGCTCTCGTGAACAATTGATCATTGCATAGATTTTTCTTATTTGGTTATCAAATATTCGATTTTTTTTTTTTGTATTAGGTACCTATTGGTTTGACCATGGTGTTTCACCTACCGCGAGCCGACTCGTCTATTTGGCATACCTTGTCTAGCCACTATACATTGAAAATAATTATTAAATACATTTCAATATTTTCTATAATCGAAACGACAATCACCTTAGAACAACACTGCTGGAACGTCGGTTTAGTATCGTCAATTTTTTTCAAGAACTTAACTTCTTAGATTTTTGACGCCGCGTCTGGGAATAAATGTGATATTTTACGCCCAGATTTAAAATCTAGGTTCTACACTCGAGTCCGTATACATGGCTAATGACAGTAATGATTTTTCGTTTCGTTACAATTTGTTAGGGTTGTTGCCGAAAAGTTTACTGTGATTTTATTTGTTATCAGATACGAGATAACATAAGAGCATTTTGTATCCGTGGTCCGGGCCGGCTGCCGCAAGGACTCATACGCCACGATATCTGATGCCGCAGTTCCGTCCGCGGCCACAGTATGACGATCGAAGGCCAAGGATACGGTTAATTCTTTGGTGAACGAGACATGTGGCTGTATAGTAAATGATGACGATAAGAAAAACGAATGGGTCGATAGATACGGATTTCCTATTCCATAAGAATTTTATTGGTTCGGTGAACACATAACAAAACGCTTTTTTCTTTTGATCCGGGAAACGCCCTGTTACCAACGGGTCCGTTGTAAAATGTGTATAACATATATGATATAATATATTGTTCATAAAATCTATCGGGTGACTTATGCGCACATTGTGGGCGTTACAATACGTCATCGACTGTTACCGTCCATATGCAATCCATTTTACGATATATTATATAAAAAATCGAAAATTGCAGTTCCCCAGGTAACAATTCCCAATGTATAATATTAATAAATATGGGTTTTTGATTCAAACTAAATATTCAATAATTGTTTAACTGATATTCAAATATAAATATTTAATGTACAATCGTTATCAATTCAATGTTTATAATTAGGTATTAAGAGACAAATATTAAAATTAAAAACAATAATTAATAATTAATAAACATTTATTAATTGATATTATACAATATTATTGTAAGTTAAATATGTCAGTATTATACCTATAGTACCTATATATTATATTTGCAGTTACATACTTACATATAGGTACGGAATGAATTATTCGACTTCACAATTTTACAATTTAATCCATTTTCTTTACCGCCAGTATAGTTTGTGCTAGACATTGAATAATAATTGACCTCCCCTCCTTTTTCCTTTCTTATATGTTGAATTTTAAGAATTCCTTTCTGCGTGTGTACCTAAGTCATTAAAGGAATATTTTTTGAAAATTTCGACTTTCTCGAATGCGTAGTTTGGGCTGGTCGTCGAATAATAATTGACCTCCCTTTTTCCCCTTAAAGGTCCAATTTCAAAAAATATTTTCATATAGTCGATGTCATTAAAGAAATATTCAGGAATGTTCCCCTACGTCGTTAACCCCATATTGGATCTTTTTTTCGTTTCAGATATTCTACGGCCGCCTACTATGACATTTACTATGTACCTACTCACTACTGTATTTATATACCTGGAGTTTTGACTGAAAAGTAATCCCCAATAGGTAGTGTGAAGGTTGTTTGATGGAGAATGTCCCGGGTTCAAGACAGGCAGAATTGGAATTTGTCGCACGAGATTCGTCTATTTTTTAAATTTTTTTTCTAATGCTTATAAAATATTTATTAATATTTGAATTTGGTTCGTTTAATGAAAATCCAATGAATATAAAATCAAAATTTAATGAAAAATAAATATTTATAAAATATTGAATATTGGAATTTTAATATTTATTAAATATTTAATAAATATTTTCATGTTACTTGGAACCTATAATTATTTTATTTATTTCAACCGAAATCGAAACTGGTCAACATTTTACGCGATACGTTTAACGATTAGATTTCTACGAGAAGGTAGATTTTTACATATACGGTCTCACAAAAAAAAAAAAAAAAAAAATAGATAGGCGCACGTTTTTCTGTCCATCCGAGTCCCTGCGCATGAATTAATTGTACGGAAATAAAATACTCTAATGTAAATTCAGCGACTCGTTAATTTATGTTTGCCTTAAATATAGAACCAAATCACATCGAGAATGTTGTCAGCACGAAAAAATCCTTTCATAATAACAGTTTGTTCCTGTTTATAATTCAAATAACTATAATTATTGCTCTTAAATTCTAACTAACAAATGATTATGTTACAACGAGTGAAATATATTATCTAATATTTAGGTCAAATTTTATTTGGATCGAATAAGAGAATAAACGTTTAAGCATTAAAATGCTCTGCTTAAAAATTTTAAATAAAAAACACGTGAGAAGATATTAATAGTAGATATTTTGTAAACTTCTATAATTATTATGGTTAGTACAACAGAATCGTGAAATATATCATTACATAAATAATATTATCAGTGGCGTTTCTAGAACTAATTTTATGGACGGCCCACTGAGTTAGAATTCAGAGAACTTAGTATCATATTCTGATATTCTTACTATAGTGGATTAAAATGATTTAAACAATGGTAATTTGTAACATTGATATAAAGCGGGTCCTTATTAATGGCTCTAAGGCATTTGAGTACCTATTTTCTATTGTTATTATGTTGATGTTTTTGGTATGCCAGTCCTGTATTATTTTATTTTTGGATATTCAATGTATAATTTGGGTCTATATTCATTTATCTGATTAAATTAAACAATTGAAAGATCAAAATGAATTATGCCTTAAGTTAAACTTAAAAAATCATTCAACATTTTCTAACTTTAATGTTCTAAAAATATTTAGAAATAGAACAAAATATAAGTACTCAATTATTGATGAATCAACCTGTAACAGGCAAACCATACACAACTCAAAAACAATACAGTACCTACGTAACTGGGTTACAAAATATGCAACTCCTAATAATTTTTAGTTATTATATTATTTAACATGAAAATTTGATTTTAATAAAATATTGAACATATTCTGTATAGATAGTTTAACTTCACAATATTTTATCAACTCTTGTCAAATTTTTTGAAAATGCATAATTATTTCAAAAATTATAAATAAAAATGTATATTTATCAATAAATGTATTTTTTATAAATGTACAATTGTGCACTTTGGTCCAAAATGTGGGTGGGCCCGGGCCTACCTTGCCCAGCCCCTAGACACGCCACTGAATATTATATTCTTATAAATCACAAAATATGTACAAATTAGCAATAACAAAAATGACAAAAAATTAATAATTAAAAATAAAAATAATAATGAAATTTAGAGGACGTAATACCCGCATTTGCTGTCACCGTCTAAACAACTATATAAGAAATTTGAGTTGAGTATTTTTACCACAACTTTGTATTTTGAATGTATCAATTTATAGACGAGATCTATGCTGTAGCGTCGTGTTTTTTTTCAGACAATTGAATGTTAACGATAAATATTATCAGTTTAAATTATTGGGATTAAAAAATACGAATCTCTTTAAACAAATTAAAATTTTTGAAAATAGTGGACGGTAAAGCAGATAATGATCTATACATTTGGTAATACTTTAATATTTGAAACAACAAGGTTGTGATAAAATGTTGAACGTAAATTTTCCATTGCAAATGGAAAATGCGTGTATTATTTCGTCGTCTTGCGTTTAAATTGTAATAATGTCTTGGCCATAAAGTAACGTTATTACGGATGCAAAAATGTCGCCTGCATCAAAATTTCACATTTTAGTATTATCACTCGTAGGTGTGAATAAATAGGTATTGTAATTATTATGATTGACGCCGTGGACTTTTTTCACAGGTTAGATTCAACCGAGGCTGATTCCGAATTACATGTCGAGTTTCATTCATTATCGTTTATATGTCGTTTTATTTCATTTTACCTTATTGTGACTATATTATTGATATTATTTATAATTAAATAATTGTTCATTTTGCGACACCCGACATAATGCAAAACGAGTCCGTACATACGATTTGCAGGAAGTTTTACCATAAGATGTTTTATCATACTTTCGAATACTTCCACCTGCCGACAATGGATAATATAGTATAAATACCTACAAAGATCGATAAGTCCGACCGACCTACTTCTTAGTAAATACCTATACTATGTTTGTAGTATAGGTACACATGATATTTCACGGTAAATTTATTTCAAATCTTCAGGTTGCCGTATTATTTTTAATAGTAGTTTATATTTTTCACAATTTTAATTGAATTTAATACAGGTATTTTGAAGTGTAGGTAGTCGTGACGTTGTGTGAAACCAGAACCGAAGCGAGGTTCGAGTTCATATACCCGAGAATCGTAAGTTCGACAAATTTTCGGATGACCTACTTTGTTCACATAGGGACGCATGGGTAGAATATTTTATCTTTCGTGAAGCAAAGGCTATTTTCCGAAATAAAGCGAAGGCATTTTTTTTTTTTATAAATAATTAATCAAAAAATACATCGGTCGCCGTTATTACGGATCCAGATAATATACTTAGAGTGAGATACAAGAATTGCACTAAATAGGAGTTGCGCTTATAATACGTCACAGTCAATAGCAGATGCACTTAAAAAGATGACGCTTTTGAAAGGTATATTGTTCTCAAGCTAGTGCATTCGAATAATTAAAATGATTTCCATTTGTATAATAGTAAAAAATTACAACAAAAAAATTCTCTTGGAAGAATTATTAATTCTTAATTATTCTTTTATAGCAGGTGGGTGCATAATTGCAGTCTGTATCTTTCACTCGATGATGACGTTTTGTTTTCTCGTTTACGCGCAGTTCTTATCAATGTCCATTTCGATTTATCTTATCACAGTTAATATATTATATTTTGTTCGCAGCGTTGAAAAGGTTAAAAATTTTAATAAATCCTACGCGGTAAACAGTGGAAAATATGATGATAATATTAATGATTGAAAACCTCTCTCGGACAACAGTATTTCAAAACACCGCGATCCCTTTCAGATATTATGTTTTACGTCCGCAAATTCCGGGATTTAATTCGTGCGGTTCTCAGGTCCTATACACGGCAACACCACGTTGCGAAAACATCAACTTTAACGGACATGACACTGGGACGAGTGGAATATTTCGGTTTGGTGTTAATTTACGCATTGTGGTGGACCCGTTTTGCGGGCGTTGTGTGGACCGCAATATAAACCGTACGGATATACTGCCTTCTATTTCCCCACGTGTCCGCAGCAATTTAATATATTAATATTATTCTGTCGACGACTGAACCAGATCGACTATAATGTTATGACTTGATAACGGTGCTTTTTTCAATTAAAACAAACCCACGACCAACGATAATGTATATAATAAACACACGCGAAAATTAATATTTTTTAAAATCCAAAGTACATTTTCGACATAAAATGACGCCGACTTTATGGAAAATATTTTGTTGAAAAAATGTTCAATATAAATTTAAATAGATTTTTTAGGTCAAAAATCCAGAAGGACACTTTTAAAGAAAAAAAACTATTCCTAATAGATGCACGGCCGATCAGGAAATATTATTTTTCATTATCCGTGAGAATATTTTGAATTACAATGTTTAAAATGTCGCATCATTTTTAAAAATAGTGTATTTTGGCCCACGCATTTAATATTTTCAATAAAACACTAGTGTGCTGTTATTGTTTTATTTTAATTTCGAAAAAACATTCGACATATTCTTTGAAAGTTTGTTCACAAATAAACGTAGAAAATTAAGAAGAATTGTGTAATTCGTATCTATTTTAATCTGGTATTCTGGTTCAGAAATTTGTATTGATGTATTATACTAAATATATACTAAATTTCGAAATTATCTCAAAAAAATAATAGATTTGTATTTTTTTTTTTTTTTTGTAAAACAAATATGGCTAAAATTTCGACAGTATAAAAGGTTTTTTTTTCAGCCAAACATTACGTCATGATGATACAATGTTACAATGTCGTACCCGGTGTTTAAGTAAAATTTCGTGAATATACTTTCGTTGGACACTCAAAATTATACACTAGATGCACCCATTAGTACGAGTATACAATGTATTAGTATCTCGAGGGGTAAAAATAATGTGACCCGACGCGTGAAATTAAAATTACATAATTAATATAATTATTTCAGGTTACTTTCTTCAAAATATCAATATTTTCCCGGACCTACCATGGGCATAAATACATCACACGCGTCATGAAATGTTCGTGTTATTATTTCCATCACTTAGAACCATTGACATTTTCATAGGCGAAAAACTTAACCTAACTTAACATAATCATTTCATCCATGGAAAATATATTTGGTTCAAAATGTCATGAAAAGATATCTTAATGTACAAAAAATATCAAAATGCGATGAAGGGATTATAGTAATTATTATTGTAGAATGGCTTGTCCTTATTCATCATTTAATAATTATCAAGAACATAAATTTAAAAATACTTGACTTCTTCTAGCCGAAAAGTTTTTATAAGATAAAAACAAAATAAACATCATTGTAAAATCAATAGATATCTCGCTTCGCTCAAAATCTAAAAGACGAATTGCCAAAAAAAAAAATAATGTGAAAAAAGCGAAAAAAAAAAATAAAAATAAAACGATTTTTGTCTTTTCCACCTTTTTTGTTTTCGCTATTTTTATGTGTAACTGATTTAACATATATACATTCAACATTACTTCATACATTTTTCATATATTGAATTAATTAAATATTACCAAAAATAGTATCTAGTATACCGTACATTTTTGACAACTTTTAATAAATACTGGTGGTGGTTAATTTAGATTTTAGATCCTGAATGTATAGTAATGATATACTAGTTTTACAATAAAGTTTGTTTTAAATTATTTTATGTATTTGTATATAATAAATACATATTTTTTTGGGTACAATGAGTAAAATAATAGTTATCGAATATAAGATGAACATACTGATACCAAATTCATTCTAGTTTGGCATTGTAAAAATGTAATTATTCGATTTTCCGAGAAGATTTATTAAGCGTTAAGAAAAACTACCAAAAATGACTGAAAATTCTTATAAATTATGAAAATTATAATACAGGAAACTTGAAATTTACCCTAATTATGTACCTACTTGTATTTACTATATCACTATATTGCAATGGTTAAAATATCAAACATATATAAACGACTAAGTATAATATACGGTAATTATTTGAAATTTTTGAAATTTGATTTGTTTTATTTTTATAAAAATCTTTCTCGCAGAAAATGTATTGCAGTTGGTATTATTTTAGAAACGTAGATTTTTCGATCCTACCGAAAATAAAGAAATGATTTATCATTACTTTAAAATTCAATTATACGAGTACATCCACCACCAGTGTCCTATCTGACGAGCGAAATGCTTCCGCCCACTATACTGACAGGATTATTTTTGACAATTCCTGTCCGTGAATTGTCGATAAATGCATTCCGGATGATTGACACGTAAAATGGATGTGAAAAGTCGAGTGAAAACTGGAATCGGATGTCCAAAACAAACGTGTTAATTCACAGTATTTCGAACAAGTGAAATACGTGCTTTAGACGACCGAATATTTTGCATATTTGCATACTTTTACTTTCTGATATTTTTACCGTGGACGTTATGTATAAGTTAATAGTGATTATTTTTTCATTCGGATAATATGACAATATTGTCGTGTTTCTTAGTATATTATACATTTTCAACTTTACTGCGCATGTTTTCCGGGATATTTTTTTATCGTGATTCCGTTACTTTGGTTCACAATAATTTGTCGTTATCGTCAATAATGTCGATTATTTTTCTTTCTCCGCGGTGGTATATTATATATAGGTACGGCCGTTTATATTATGCATTTACAATATATATAATATAGTGATGGCACACCCGACAATGCAATTTCGTGGCATCTACACCTGTATAGTTATATACCGATAACGTTTCTTTATCACCTTTACCCGTGAAAGAAAATGGAATTATGCAAAATAATAATAATAATAATAATAATAATAATAATACACCTTACTTAAAAAACATGTATACATATATGTACATTATGCACCAACGAATATTATCGACGGTGCGATTGAAAATAATACGG
Organism: Pemphigus obesinymphae; assembly: GCA_025469235.1. Classification (NCBI taxonomy): domain Eukaryota; kingdom Metazoa; phylum Arthropoda; class Insecta; order Hemiptera; family Aphididae; genus Pemphigus; species Pemphigus obesinymphae. The sequence continues at coordinate 24,680 of JAIPRL010002131.1, read as the reverse complement.
TTCGCAGTCCAATCTCCTGTAAGCCTTTTTAATGAGCGTTCGTGACGCATACCTACTGAAAACACAACATTTTGATCGATACCGAAGATTTTTTCGAATTTCCGATCACGTTTTATGGGTTACTTCCCAGGTATTAAGTTCAGTTGATACTGGTTGACGATAACGAATCGCATGACGTGCATCGTTTCGGTGTAGTTACTCTGTCGTTGGTTTGGCACGAGACATACTGCTGCAGTGTACGTCTGTCCGTAAGACGACCGTGTCTGGTCACGAAGAAAACTATATATATATTATATATATATAATTTATATAATATACAGAGTGATTCAATAAACATGATCGTTATAATTATAATGTATAGGTACACTTAAGTACCTACTACGTTTTACAAAATATTTATTGTTATAGATTTAATTGCAGAAGTGAGGAAAGTATTTGTTTTACAATTATGGTGGGAGGGGGGGGAGTAGGCGTGATCAGTTATAAAGTATATTTCACACGGATTTCAATAAAATTACTTTTTTTGGATACCGAAAACGAAAATCGGTTTTCTTACATATAATATTCCACCAAATGTTTACATTTTTCATACCATGCCACAAACTTTTCAATTTGTTGATTATAAAAAACGTAGGTATGCGTTTTTAATTTTATGTCTAAAGAAGTGCTCCGAATGTTTCATGTGAACCAATTTTCTGTGATCGCAAATTGACTCTAATTTGTTTATTTCGACTTTCCTAAAAATGTTCGACGTATTCGTCATTATCGATTGTGATTAAATTATGGAAAATAATAATCATAGGCACTTGAAAACTCGCGCCAAATTGGTATTTTAGTGTAAGTACCTATTGTATTGAAATTATAAAATATTAAAAAAATTTCACCAATTTTGGACTATTAGTTGAATATTTTTAAACTTTATTCTTATACACTGAATTGCTAAATATATAATTAACAGCAATATTGATAATTAATTAATATATAATTTTTACAAAAGCGGTTCTATATTTACACCAAAGTTCACAATCAGAATAGTATTTTATTGAAAGAAATGATTTATCATCGGTTTAAAATTCAACAAATCCATCACGACTCACGATTATCCTGTATGACGATCTACGACTTTTTTTTTATGTAATTTAATGTCATGATCTTGTGGCTATACAAATTTTCATTTTCAAACGAAAACTATAATTTTATTTTTTGTTTATTCTTTCAGTTCAATTTTTCAAAATATTCACGTACCTAAATCAACGTTTAAACGAATATTTCCCTCAATAATTAATCGAATTATTTTTATAGGCGATAAGGAATATTGTTCTCCTTAATACGTTAATGCGAGTATAATTTAAAAATAAATAAATATGATAAATTTAATTATATTCCAATTGATGGACAATAGTTGTACGTACTATTAAGTATTGCTTTTCGAACCGTCATGTTCTTTTTTTGTTTTATCTATGCTGTCTAAAGCAATCAATTCCATCTACATTATTTTGTATCTATAACAACATAAAATTAATACGAAAATTTAACACTTTTAATTAATATTTTACTCATTTATTATTTATACGTTTGGAGTCCTCATTTTAATAGTAAGTACTTGCGGTATTATATACGAGTGTTATAATTTCATAAGCACAGGTATTTATAATATATGAGAATAATCCAATGAAAGAAACCTTAGGGTTTAAAATAAAAATAATAATGATATGAATGTACTCTTGCAGGAATTGTTGATTTTTTATACATATAATTACCCAAACAATTTTGGGTAAACTGCAGAATTGTCATTAAATTTTAAAAAAAAATCGTTTTGTTCAGCACGGAACACTGTATATAAGTGAAATTTGTAAAAAAAATTGGAAAACGTGGATTTGAAATAGGTAAAAAATAAACATATTATAATCGTATGATTATAGTTGAGGATTAAACGTTGAGTGAAACACTATTGAAGATGACGACACATCTTGTGTACCTATACAAATAATTATATACAAATATAGTTAGTGAGAGAAAATTAAATTATGAAGATCAAACTGGGACGGTGACATTATCAGTATAAAAATGTATATCCTTTGGTATTTTACGAGTGTGTGTGCGTACATATAAGTACATATAATATCTATGGGTATATAAAAGCTTTTGCTTTAATTCCGAACGAACGTCCGACGAAATGTACTCGTATTATCGTCAGATATTATAACGTATATATTCATTCATATATATATATATTATATATGTATACGTCCGAGTCGTAATATATTTTATTGCGAATTTATATCGCAATAAATTTGGCATAATTGTTTTACTCGTCCCATATTAGTGCGTTGTTGAATGTAAAAAAAAAAAAAAAAAAAACGTATTTACCGTCATCAAACTTTCTTTTGGCCAAAACGAGTTTAGTTGGGTTTTTTTTATTTATTTTTACTTCCCACAAAGGTTCACTGACCATTATAAAGTATTTATAATATATCATATAGGTACGAATCTGGTTGTCTATATTATATACACATATACCGACCTTCTGCTCGGGTATAAACAGATAATATACGAAAAAACAAGTATAATAATATATTATATTAAATTGTATATAATATATTATATGGTAGTCTTCCTGATATGTGTATAGTAAAAAATAACAATTTACCGAGGACCTTCGCCGAGAAAAAATTAAAACGGTAAGTGGACATATCTTATATTATATTTTAATTTGGGCATTAGGGAGGGGGTGCCCGGGGGAAGACACGTGAACTTCACCTTCGATGACCCCTTATACGGGTGATGTTCGTGTAAAATTCGCATAAAACGTAAAAAATGTATATTACGTCAATTTCGCATATATTTCGATTTTTTTTTTTTAAATAAATGGTTTTTAACGTGTTTTCGTATACGTATAGAACAATAGACGTTGTACACGTCGTTCGATAATAATTTAATATAATATCAGTGGCTTTCGGCCAGAAACGTATATCGAATAAATTATAACTGCAAACATACGACTTTATTTGCATACTGCATTTTTCGTGTACGTCATCATACCATACTGCATATATTAATATGTAAAATAATATGTATCCACAGTATTAATTAATATTTAATTAGTTTCACGCCGTGTAATGGATACATTACACCTGTTGACTCATTATACGTTTTCATTGGGTAATTAAATAAATAGAGAATAACAAAACGGAAGGCAACAATTTTGTATACCAGATCACCGATGATCTAAGATCATGGATTTTCTTTTTTTTTTTTTTTTTTTTTGTATTATTTGTTGGTCATATTTTTTCCCGATATGACTTATTGATATTAATTGTAGAAGTTTAAAACATGAATAATTATTGATTTATTTACGATTACATATGGTACCTACGTTACCCTGTCACCGCAATGTCAAAATCATTATTTAAAATGTATTCCAATATTTAGTTAGTAACCATTTAGTAACTATTCGTATCTACAAAATCGGAATTTTGTAACCTATTTTCCTTCTCGGGAAATCTGTTTTTCGTTTACGTTCGCTACAGTAACTTTTCACCAGCATCTTCATTTTACAGTATTAAAATTATTGACTTAACACTTATGCCAATATTTAGTAACTATTCGTAACTACAAAATTGGAATTTGTAACTGAATTCCCGACTAGGCAAATCCAATGAAAATTACAATCGATATTGTGTATTGAGATGATAACATCGTTATCAAAATACGTGTTTACAAAAAATTTTTGTGGAATTGAGTTTTATTTTTTTATTAAATTATAATATTTACTATTATTCTAAATCATAAATATAAAATTGAAATATAAAAATCTACGTATTATTTTAAGATTCTCTGTCTTAGGATAGGCCATTGCGTTTACTAGCAGATACATTAATGCGAATCAACTAAAATACAATAGATAGGCTGCTCTGCAACCTTTAGTTTAAAACAATATCACTAGATGGCAGCATGTTATAATATGATAACGATATTTATTTACATGGTAATAAAATAATAATAATGTTGACTATTGATATTTAAATATTTAATAGTGTTATAGTATCATACCACTACGTATATTTGCAACACAAAATTGTAAGTTGAATTTCGTGATGTTGTAAAATTATAACGAACGTCACAATATTTTTTTTTGGACATGTTATGATGTGTAACATAATTAAAATCTAGATACTAGAATCTTAGATAGTAAATTATTGCATATTAGACACGAACTGTTTGCCTTTCGGGGCGACCACTCGACCACGCTCCAACTCATCAAATGTACGGACGACCTTTGCCTGAATGCTAACAACAGAGAAACCACCGCGGCTCTATTCTTAGACGTCGAAAAGGCCTTTGATCACGTCTGGCATCAGGGATTGGTCCACAAGCTAAAAATGCTAAACACTCCACTACAACTATGTAAATTTATATTCTCCTTCTTAGAAGGTAGATCATTCAAAGTCCGGATAGAAAATTCTCTTTCAAGCCAGCGACCGATACTAGCAGGTGTTCCGCAGGGCTCCTGTTTATCGCCACTGCTGTACTCGGTCTACACCAATGACATCCCGATTATACCAAAAGCCCAACTCTCCCTGTTCGCGGACGACACAGTCCTATTCTCTCACGGCAAGAATCCGAAACGAGCCATTATCAGACTTCAACACTAAATCTCAGTAGCACAAGATTGGTTTGACCAATGGCGACTACGGCTAAACGCCCAAAAATCCGTGGCTATTATTTTCAACCAAAAACACGAAAAAAGGCCACCAGGCGTCGTCCTCCAAAGTCTGAGGCTTAGCTGGTCAGAAAAAGTCAAATACTTGGGTGTAACATTCGGGAGAAAAATATCATTCAAAACCCACATCAATCAAACAATCGCGAAGGCGGAGAGGATAAGCCTCAAGACTATCCAAAACCGACTAGAAAAGGATAGAAGCGGTCCAAAACGTGGCCCTCCGCACGATAACAAATGTCCCACCTTACGTCTAGTAATGAAAATCTTCGACAGTCACTACGTCTTCCAACCATCCAGCAATTTATCAAAAACAACTCCAAACTCACTTTCCACAAAAATGAAACGTCAAACCACAACCACATACGGAACCTTGGCCGTCTCCTTCCTCCCTTCTCAAACCACAAACTCATGCGACCATTCGATTGGTCTAAAATCTAAAAAACATATCCAACCCCATATCAAACACCTTATTATAGGCTTACGCCTGATATAAGAAAACAGGCCAAAAGGCCCCTCAACCATGCTATGTTATGCTAGTAAATTATTAGTGTTATAAACTTATAGTCACACTATATATCAACTGTTTGCGTTTCAAATATTCTTTCATATTGCCACCACTTGGTCTCCACTCTACCACTTTTTCACCAATCCGAAAATAGTTTTTAAAATATAAATTAATTTTTCATTACTTAATCGAGAAATGATCCAGCCACATTTTTCATTTTTATGTTTTATATTATAATAAAAGCCGTTAAAATGTCCATAATTTTGAATACAAAAATCTAATTAAATATAAATAATATCAATAACAAATTATACAAATATAATTATATTATATTATTATATATATAATTACAAAATAATAACAAAATAGATCACGAGAATGCGTGTAGTATAGCTTTACTAGTTTACTTTTGAGATACTATTGCATTATTTGTCAATGATCTTCAATCATTATATTTATTGTTGGACTACAATTTGTTGGTACTTACTTATAGATATCCAATTATTACCAATATCTTGTATTACATTTAAATTACTCCAGATTTCATGTGCATTAATTTTATTATTGGAACAATTTTGTAAATAAACTTCAAGGAAATATTATTAAATGTAAAAGTGAAAATATTGGTATCTAAATGACATATGTTTATTGAAGTCTCACTATCATTATCATTCATCAGCTATAAATACCTATTCAATTATTTTACTATTTATCCCATATAAAGTTATAATAAATATTCTTATTCGCATATTTAATTTTTATTATAATATATAAATATTATATTCATATCACAAAATTAATAATACAAAATAATTTAAGACGCCGAATAAGCCAGTCAACAGATGTCTTGGAACACGGGAGTTTAAAACACTGTGCATTATGTTATGATAATATAATTTATTTTATATTTAATAAAATAAATTTAATGCCCAAACCCTGAATATAATCATTGATTATCCAGGTTTGCATGGCCCAAACACCTGCGATACCTGCAATATAATTGATTATTAAATATTGGTATAATATTAAAGTCAATAACTCAAATATAGTAAAATTCCAGTGCTCCAGGTGTAACGTTATCCGTAAATGTAATACAGATTTCCCGGAGCAGAAATTAAGTTTCAAATTCCGATTTCGTGGTTACGAATGGTTATTAATTAGTTACTAAAAATTGGCATCACATTCAAGTCAATAAATTATCAGGTATGAAATACGAGTGATGGTGTAACATTATCCGAAAATGAAAAACGGATTGCCTGAGATGGGAATAAAGTTACGAAATCCAATTTTGTTGTTACAAATAGTTACTGATTGGTTAGTAAAATATAGTTAAAAAATAGTTAATACTAAATATTAGCGCAGTTGTTTTATGTAAATTTTACATTATGGTGCCAGAGTAACTTACTTGACAACATATTGTTAAAACATCCAATCAAACAATTGCCAACGATTTCCAAAGATTTCCGAAGATTTTAACGTTTATACCTATTTTATTAAAATATTTATAAATTGTTCGTAAAAATGAAAAATATACATCCGTTTGATTTCTATTTTTGTTTTGAACATCGAAAATTCAAAATTGTATACCAACTTTTACTTTAAATTTATAAAACATTTAACTATTTTATACAAAAAACGTAAATAGTTTGAAAAATATAATTACATTTTTTTTAAACTACATAAAAATGTGTTTATGAAATGTTTGCATACAATTTTAATAAATATAACATAATTATGTTTTTAAAGTGATAGCAATTTTATAAACTATAGGATAAATATACAAAAAGAAAGAAAATCGATTGGGCATCAATTAGTTAATCAGTTACTTTGGTGTATACTTTTAACTTATACAATATTAATATATAGAACAAACTCGCAAAAAATGTACTTTACCTTGTACATTATGTTAACTTGTGTGGATGATTATGAAAAAACATTTTAATAAAATAAGTAAAGATAATGAAAATTTTAAAATACCTAGTTCCATACATTTATTTGTATATATATTTGTATATGTCAATAATAATTAACTATAGTGGAGTTAAAAAAAAAATTTTAAATGACGAATTTTTTAATTTAATTTTAATGTTTTAATAAGTTGATGCTAATGCGCATCAGCTTTATGATACATACTATGATATTAAAAATATATAGGTAGTGAATATTTGAAAAGTTAATAAAATAACCAAATTATTTATAATTTTACGACATTAAACAAATATAGTATATATATATAGGTAGTGAATATCTGAAAAGTTAATAAAATAATCATATTATTTATAATTTCGATGAAAATATTTTGCAAATATCCAAAAGTGAACAATTAGTTATAAATAAATAACATTTACTACCTACTAAATTTCTCATAGAGTTAAATGCATTGGATTTTACAATTGATGAAAAGTGAACTTTTAAATTAGGTGACTTATTGTAAAAGATTTTATGGTTGTGATTATTAAGCGATTTTTTAATTATGTCTTTTTAGAGTTGATAATTTTCAAATATTTAAATATTATTCCAAAATCAAATTTAAACTTATCTAGATAAATGTTAAAATATTAATATCTAGACTATATAGATATCATTGTTAGCGTCTGTTATTTTTAAACTGTATCTAATATACCAATACATATATAGACAAAATATCTAGTGTTTGTATGAGTACCTAGTTCTATAAATGACTTTTTTCTTGACCCAAACACTAGTTAAAAATGTTAAAAAAAAAAACCAATAAAAATCATATTTATAACATATTTATTGAGATTTTCAATTATTAAATCTGACTAAATATTCGCAGAAAACGTATAAAAATACACTTTATATAAAATTACGTCTATAAGTTTCTTTGAATGTTCCCGGGAGAATTCGAAAATTACCGAACCAACATTTTTTTTTTGCAGAACTTCAATATACACGTTCTTTTCATTGTACACTTCAAGGATCCGAGAATAGTACATTACGTTCCTTTAATTTTTTCATACTTTGGTGATTTTTCTTGAAATTTCTTGGAAATCGAAAGTTTTAGAGTTTACATTTGAACACATATTATAACGATGTTTAAATTATATGATAATTATTTAGAGCTATCAATATAATCATAATACTTCAATATTATGTTGAAGTAGTTATTATTATAAATTTAATTATTTTTACTCCATGTATTTTGTTTTATAGTAAGGTATATACGAGTAGCTATAATTTTATATTATAAACATATTAATGTGGTTTTTCAGTATAATACTATTTAATTATTTTTAAACAGGTTTATTTCGCATTCTATTAGAGAAAACGATAAGAAACACCAAATATTTAACCTTTTTTTAAACCTTTTCGTATAGATATGTTAAAAGCATGATTTTGTGAAAGTAACTAAATACTTTTTAAAAGGATTCGACTGTAAAATTTAAAACAAATATATTGAAACATTCACGTGCACAACTATAATATATGTACAATAATATATTGTTTTTTATGTAAATAAAACCGAATTTACCAAAAACCTTGCATTTTTCACTCATTCAAATGTGTCAAGTAAAGGTTACCGCATAAATATTATATTCGCGAATCTAAATATGTCTTAAGTGATAAACGAATAAATGATTTTCTAACGATATATTTATAAAAAAAAAACTCAGTGGCGAAACAATTTACAAATATATATGCATATACTCGTTTATTAGAAAGTACGTATAAATATTAGACATTTTAGTTTAATATTATTGTTTTATATTGTGAATAAATTTTAATAAACCCAAAGATAATAATATTGATGTTTGTACATACATTAGTATAGCCATTGGAACGTACAAATTTGAGCATATAATAAGTATTATAACTGTATTAGTTTATGAATATATTAAAACTTAAAATTTGATTTGTTTTAATTTGTTGTTAATTGAAAATTTAAATTTCAATAATTTATCGTAAAAATGATTATTAACTATTTTGTACTATTTTTTAAATTATTTACGTAATTATCGTGTTCGATACATTTACGAAATAAAGCCGAAGGTCTTTTTTGATCGCCGAATTGCAGTGGATTAATGCACATATAAAATAGGTATAAGATCATAAAATTTAATCATCCATGAATCAAAAATCTAATAATAATTAAGCCCCTGGCTATTTATTTTGTATTCTCGATAAATTATGATAAAATATTCTATGCGGCATATTATCCAAACCGTATATAATAATTTAGTTTTATATATTTTTCGATATATCTACACCTATTAGATAATACCTAATATTTCGTTTAAAATTCATCGCGTATTGAAAAAAAACATTAGAATAATTTATTGATATGACTTGAAATGAGTGAAAAACAAATATTTATACGCGTATTAAGTATTGGAATAGTTTTTTTATTTCGAAAATAGGTACTTTTAACCACCTATCTAAAAAATAATCCTAGCATCGCGCCTGAAGTTAAGTAGTTATTCATTTTTTAACTTAACTAGTTAATTTTATATAATATAAACGTATCAAATTATCTAGTTCAAAAATCAGCAAGTAAAAAACATTAAATAGGTTATTAGCAAGGTAATTTTTGTTTATTTAAAGTCAAATCTAAAAACATATTATTTAATTTAGGATCAATAGATTGAAAAATATAATTTAGGTATTGCTTAATAATTTTAGGTACCTATCCATTTGTGTACTCTTGTTCAAAAACATGAAAAACCAAATAATTTAATTGATGTATAAAATACGTACTATACATTTTTTACTATCCAAACGTCACAATATTTTGTCTATTAATATGTAAAATTAAAAACTATTTTATCAACATTTTGGTATTTAAATAACAAAAATCTTTATGCTGAACGATTTCAAAAAGTAGATTTATCTGGTGGTTGCCGCAAGCCCTTCAGTTAGTGTACATACTTTCCAATATCCAATTACTGTTTTAGTGTTTTAAATGTATAAATTAATTTATTAGCCTTGTATCTATGTTATGTAGCACAAATATATATATTTTAATTTAATAGTTTTTAAAATCAATATTTAAAAAACAAGAAAATATTTTTTCAATTATTTATTTATTTAGGATCTAAAACAAATGAGTGCAGACAATTAAGCACGCGACCGTTAAGGGCAAACTTTTGAGCGCGGCGACAATAAATGTCAACGACAATTGATCACGAGGTAAGGTTATGTGGATAAATCGTATGTATAACAATAATAATTTAAAAATGTACCAAGTAAACTGTATTTCCCAATCTTGTTACTTAATCTATAAATATAAAAATTAATAAAATAATACAAGTTGATTAAAAATTAAAATTAAATATTTAAAAAAACTTTTAAAAAAAATTTCTATCGATCTACTTTTAAATTGTTTGCAAATATTATTAATTCTTAATGCTGAATCTTTGTACCTTTTTCGGTAGGTTTCAATTAATTACACTCAAAAACTGGACGAATTGTCATGCGATTTAACTTTTTTCTCTCTTTAGAGCAAATGTCTAAATTGAACAGCATTTAATATTGATTTAAACGAATTATGCCAACTTTCAATAGCACAGATAGTTCTTAGATGTCATTTATAATTAAATCATAACATTTCCATAACTTTACCGCAAACTTTGGGAATCTTCGTTGCCTGTTATAGGACCAACTCGACCTATCAATGTGTCTTTAAAATGATCTGAGAGAGGTGTCATTATTAATTCGTTTTCTTTATAAAACTCCGATTCTATTAGATCGTCAAATGCATTAATAACAGATACTGGGGGGAAATGAATTCGGCATATTAGTGTTTAATGCAAACTCTGGATTCGTATGGTATTTTACAGAAAGTCCAGTATTTTAAATATGTCTCCATACAGATTGACAAAAATCGATAAAACATCCATTTATCGTAATCCGGGGAAATGTATTTTTTCGCTGCGTTTATGACGGCGTGTTTATAATCAAGCATTATAGAAAGTGGATTCAATTCTGGTTTTAATTCCACGATTTTTTAAATAAACGAATGTATATTTCTTCCGTTTTATTTGAAAACAGGGCCTAAACGGATGGCAAAAATATGACCATATTAAACACCATGATTTGTATATAATTGATAAAAAAAAAAAAAATACCAGACGTTGATGAAAAAGTCCCAACGACATATAATTTGTTCACAACTGTCCGTCATATATAGATATCGTGTCGTTGAAAAAATGAATATTCGCGGACTTTCTTGATTTTGTGTGTAAACTGTAATACAATAAAAACGGTTTACCATATAACGTTGTTGTAATCTCGGTAGGAATGATTAAATCATTAAATGATGCTGGAATTACTGGTGCCATGAGTAGTTCTTTTTGTCGTATGGGGTTTTTTTTTCAATAAATCAACTCTGACCAGCAACCGCTTCAGTAACCTACCATACATTATAAATTAATTTAAAAATGCTTTCTAAAAAAAAAAAAAATTCTTATTAAATTATTATTAATCTTTAGAAATATAAAAATATATTATATTATAATACACCCGGTATATTTTTTACTTACTAGTGCTTATATTGGCTATTAGTAATATTGAAATAACTGGATACGATGATAGGGGAGGGTTATGTCAAAAAATATAATTTTGGCAGGTATAATATTTCTATAAATACGTTATTATAATAACAAGTTATGTCAATTAATATGAAAAATATTCATCATTGAATAATCTCAATTGACTAGAAAATTTTTAAAAACTAAAAATACGCGAGTATAACAATATACAAATAATAATTACTTTTCCAAGTTAGCTTGATTTTAACTGTTGAACATTTTTTATAATAAGTAGGTACCTACTGTAAAGTATAAGTAGGTGAAAAATTTGAAAACTATCATACCATATTGTAAAACAAATAAATTCCACACTATTTCAGTAGGTGTTTAAAATGGAAGAAGTCACGGACAACAACATAGTATTATTAATAAACTGCGGTTTTACCCTGAAAATGACAGTTTCGTAGACATTTTTCTATAATATACACGTATGTGATCGACATGGCAACTATCGTGTTATTCGTGACCAAAATGGGCCCTAATAAAATAACATCATGCATAGATTTTAATTATATACGTATAAAGTCAGCGTTTAAATTATCGACGAAGAGAATAATATATGTATTATTATTAGTGACGTTTTGAAAATACATCAAATCAATATAGATATCTACTCATATTTATTTTGTCACTGATTAACAAAAATATTTTCAAGAATTTATTTTGTATTAGATCAAACAAATTATTTTTGTACCGATATCCAATATGGGTATATAGATCGACGTTTAAGAACGCGACAAATTTAACCTCGAATTATATAGGTATATATGCCTATTAAATTTAATTAATATCAACGCCGAAGGTTAAATTTTAAAAACAAAAATTGTGAAAGAAAATGATACAAGCCATGTATCTTAGAGTTTGTCTAAACGATGATCATTTTCCACACATCGATGATTCAAAAATATCTTTTACTAAATATAGGTATAGATAATAGTTATGACTGATGTGCTCAACAACTTTCAAGGATGAGCATAAACTACCAAAATAGGTGATCTGTAGTGATGATTCTAATGTACAGGTAGGAAAATAATAACCTAACCTACAATTTTGGAAAATATTTTCACGTTAACATTGTACTTACATACAATTTATGTAGGTACCACTGTTTATCGACCACTGATGATAAGTTAAAATTGTGTGAATCTTAATTGAATTAGTTCATATATTCCACATATTTACTATAAATACATTGTTGAAATTAGTTAATAAAAAAGTAATATATATATATATATATATATGAAGATGACAATTATTAATTATATCCGAATTATGATAACTGAAGATAGATGAATATTGTATCTAGATTAAGTAAAAGTCAATTAAACTCAGATAATTTCATTTTTTTTTAAAAATAATATCTCTTATTCAGAGGACAGTGAAAAACTAAAATAATTTTGTTCATCAAGTATTATATCAGATATAAGAATCATTTATCAGAATAATTGCAGAAAAATATTGTTTTTATTAATAAAAATCTGACGAAATTTACTAAATTTTGAAAGAGATATTTTCGTTTAATATTAATTTTGCATTTTTCATAAGCAATTATAAAATTTTATAATTTTGGCTTTCCTAGGATCAAACATTATAGATGTAAAACACTTGCAAAAATTTTCTCTTCTTTTATTTGGTGTCATTATTAATGATATATTATAATTCTGAAAGCTATAAGACTTGAAATACAAATGTAAGTATAAAATGGTTTTTCCTTATAAAAAATTATCGTGAGTACACAATAATAAAAGTGTTACAAGTCAGGGAATATTTTTAAACTACTTTTAAAATATATTAAAATATTTTTAAATTATTGGACTTCCATTTTATTGAAAATCCATTATTTAAATATAATTTTGAATTCTCAAATATTCATTACATAGTTAATTTAACATCATATAATTTGTTATATAGTTACGTTTATAAACAATGTTTCTAAATAAATATAGATAAATATAATGGATTATAAATGGACCAACAAACATAAGATAAAAAATGAAAAATAATTTCTGTTATAGTATTATATATAGCGGTTACATGATTATTGATTAGATTATAAATGATAAGATAGGTTCAAAAGTGAAATAATCAACGCAATTATTGTTGGCACGATTAATCAACTCGTTCAAATTGACTGTCGATTTTCACGTCTCAGTGATTAGGGTTAGGGGTTAAAATCTGGTACTATTGTTCTGATTTGGTAATATTTTACAACTACTGAAGCCTATAATTTTTACAAATTGGACTCAAAAATATTGATTATAGCAGACATAAATAAGCGTTTTTCCGTATCTATAATTTCACCGTTTGTATTCAAAAATAAAGAACGTGCAGTGAACTAGAAGCATTTAATAACAATATTTATAGCGCGTTTAACTCAGCGAATTCTACCAAATTAACTAAATTATTACTTTTAAGTTTCGTATTAATACAAAAACAAATGGCAAGGACGTCCTAAGACTATAATATAGTTATTTAGACATAAATCGTAGCACAGTAATTTACCTCAAAGCCTATGAACAGCATTACCTCATCCAAGAAGATTTTTGGATTCAACCACCCCCCCTTAACAATATTAACGCATCACCACTACTTTTTCTAAAATATCAACGTGGATAAATTCAGAGTGAGAGGAGAGAGCGAGAGAGAGGGAGAGAGAACTACGGTTTATTTTTAAATTTTCGGTTATATAATATAGTGTTTGAAGTCTGAACAATTCTAATTTGATATATATATTTAACTGTACAGTGAAAGATTTCAGCAAATCGTGAAATATCGATTATTTTTTTATTCATTTGTCTACACTCCCTAATAATTTAACGTTTTGCTGATTTCGAAATAAACTATTTTATTAACTTTGAACGTGCAATCACTATTACACATTAAAGTTTTTTATTTTTCAATCTTATATTTGAAGTAGGTATTATTATTTTATTTTAATTCATAATGGATTTACTGTGAAAATGCAGTGCCAAAATTCGTGTCAAGTATTCAAGTGTTTCGGAGTACTTCGAAGAAACTAAAAGTAATAAAATTATATTTAAAAAATGTGATATTATTGCAATTGGAAGACAATGAAAAGTCTTATTATAAATGATTGTATTATATTATGTATTAAAGCATAAGAAATATTTTCAATATTGTTAACAATCGATGTTGAGAATTTCCTATCCTTAGTGAATTATCTCGATAAAAATTGCTTATTTTTTATCTTATCTAAATAAATATCCAATACGTAATCTTTATATCTGCTTACAGATAAAAAATACTGTAATTTAAACATACATAATTATAATTTATATCCACTACTTAGATGAGACGTTTTATAAAAGTAAAAAATAAAATATTTTTCTATTTCCTTTCGTTTTATTATACTCACTATTTTGTCATCATACTAATTATTTAATTATGAACTATTAATACCTCAACGAGAAGATTTACATTCAATTTAAACTAATTATGTATTCAAATTGTATTTTGTAATAATATAATATAACGATGTCAACAGAGTACCTAAATCTATACAAATTAATTAAGCATTTAAATGCCAATTTTCTGTCGGTTAATAGCTCCATAGTTCATGCAATATTATGGAATGTAGAGAGTAGAATTGTGGAAAATGTATTTAAATATATAGAACATAGATATTTAAGTATTCAAAATACACATTTAAATGAAAAAATTCCTCTGAATTTAAACATATTTTTTACGAGACACTTGTCACAGTTACACACATCGTGAGTATAGTAATTCCAAGTGATGTTTCATCATAGCAAATATAATAATTTACTAAGTTATTGCAGCCTAACAAAAATAATTGACACACTGAAACATTTTTTCTTGGCGTTTATAACGTGTAATTACATTTGGACACTTTAACAGATATATATATATATATATATATAATGTGTCCAATGTATATATAATACATACCTGATTATAGTTTTATTCGAAAACTAAGTATACATGATTTAATATGATATTACGTGAATATAGGTCTTAACACATACCACAAATGACTACAATTTTACATAATAATTATAAGGGACACAGGTTTATACGTGTATTGGTCGTTTGGGCATTACAATAATTTAAAATAAAGCACCAAATGTATAAAACGAATATTTTTTTTTTCAAGTCAATTTAGAACTTAGCATTCACCTACAATAATATATAGGTTGTCAATAATGAACACTGATAAAAAACGCGCATTCAATAATAGATATGCAATTATAAATAACGAAATTAATTTTAATTATTTTTCGTTATATTAGTTTAATTTCGAACATTACGTTCGAGTTTTGATTGTTTATCGGAGTTCGAATTTCAAACCTCCAAACCCGAAATATCGAAGTTCGATCCAGCTGAGCAATAAATTTACACATGTAACACAAAAATAACGAGACTTTCTCCGCGATACTTAAATTATTGGCGTTTATCTATATATATAGTGATTATTGAAATATTAGTATATAGTTTAGTTCGGTTAATTTTTCTTATATTTACTTGCATTGTAATTATAAGTGTGTGTTCGATAATATGACAAAATTACCGAAAAATGTTAGAATCAAAATCAAAAAACGTGTTGACATAAAATGTTTTGCTAGATTAAAAAAAAAACTTCCGCGAAATAATTTCGAATATTAAGTGAAGTTTATGACGAAAGGTGTTCACGAGCTTATATTTTTGAAAGGAACAAACGATTTCATAGTGAATGAGAAGACTGTGAAGGTGACGATCGTCTATCACGTCTTTAATAATCAAATATTTTAACAAAATTATTCAAAAATATGGTTGATTAAGTAGTAGAACTATTGTAGAAATGGTCAATATTGATAAAGAAAGCGTGTGTCGAGATTGTTCCTAAAAGTTTGACGTTTGATCAAAAGTTTAGGTTGTTCGAATACTTTAAAAATAATCAGTGACGATTTAATTTTACGATACATGTAGTGTATTTAATATAGAAACTAATAATTATAGTAGTGAAAATATTTGTATACAATTTAGCAAGAAATTTAATGTTACGATACGTTCGATTTTTGAACCTAACATTTTTCCGACAAAATTGTAGAACAATGCATGCATATAAAAATATACACGAATTTAACGTAGTTATACTGATAGAAAAATTAGGTCATATATATATATATATATATATATATTAATATAAAATATATATGTTTAATTGAATGATGTAATTGTTGTCCAATAATAATCTTTACTCTATAGTGCGTATATGTGTGTATGTACTGATAGTACTCACGTGTCTCAAAATAAGTTATCAATACAATGTAGTATATACGAGTATTTAGACGTAATTAAATACTTCATACTTCTCCCAAATACGTTCGTTTATAACGAGTGTCACGAAATTAATTTAACTCGACTATAGTTATTGTAACTATAAATGTTAACTCTTTTCAAGTTAATTTTATGTTGAAATCAGAATTTACTGATGTTAATGACTGACAATTTAAACACTGCAGAGCACGCTGGATGTCCCATAACTTTACACGTAACGTTATGTGCTTCAAATTCCACCACATAAGTCTTATGCAATACTTTATGTGTTGATTTTTAATCATATCTCGGTCAATTATTATTATAATTTATTTGATTTTTAGTTTGACTAAGTAAAAAAATATCTGTAATAAATATACACGTATATATTATAATATATTGATAATCATACGCTTACATTTGTGTACATGAAATATTATTATTACCTATAAATTCCAATCTCCATTATCAAAGTTTCCAGTTTCCAAAACACGAACTCCATGTAATTGTGTCTTAAAATAGTATTTATAATACAGTTATGATATTATTTTTCTTTAAAAAAGTTTAATCAACACTGTATAGTTATAAGGATAGATATTGTAAATTTGTATTTTAAAATATTTTAATAGATTATTAGGTAATCAATAATATGAATACCGAAGATAAAAACTAAAAAGGAAACATTATTAACTAAAACAAACAAAAGGAAAAATGATCGTAACGAAAATATGGAACAATTTCTCGTGTTAAAAAGTCATTAGTTAGTACATACACGATGAACAATATGTCGTGCCAACCGTTGAGTAGTCGCTTCAACGATGGTTCGCCAAAGAGTATGTGTGGAAGTCATACAAAGAAAATAGATATAAATATATCGATCACATACAAATATAATTTTCCCCCATAAACTAATGCATGTAGTGACACGCGAATTATGGTGATCATACGTCCTGTTTTTTTGCGGGATTGTCCGGTTTTTCGAGGATTGCGCCCCGTTGAAACTTTAAACGGGACTCTCTTTTTGTCCTGCTTTTGGAAGTTGGGTTCCGTTTTTCTAAACGATTTATGAAAGGTTTTGGTAGAAAATGTACGAATAACTTTCATTTTTTTTTTTTTTTTTTTGCTTTCAACCGATTTACACAAATATCGGCAGACAACTATTACGATTTACTTTTTTTTTTATTGTTGTCCCGTCTTTTATTTTTCAAAATATCCTTACGTAGATATTTATTCTGTAACACTGAGCTTATGAGCTGCCAAACATTTTTTGAGGATCACATAATTACGTTACACTGTGTAACTTATACACGGCGATTATTATTCATTATGATAATACATCGTATAACGGAACTGTGCGTATAGTACGGGCATCTGCAGAATCTAAAACAGTCCGATCCGGTCCGGTTACATTATTTATTTTATCGGTCCTGGTCTTGGTGTTAAACTTTATTGGTCCGGCCCGGTCTATGAAATAACGGACCGTCCATACAAGTCTAGTGTAAAGTAAATAAACGTGTACCTTGGGCAGCTAAATCCCAATATATATATATACTATAAAAAAAACCACAGAGCGCGGGATAACGATAACCGTTTGTTTTTTTATTCGAGTGATAAAAATATATAGGTATTTTTGAAGAGTAAAAAAACAAGATCCCGAATATTATGTACAGAACGCAGCCTATATAATTAGTCGGTTTATAATATGTTATTTTTACATATATATATATATGTAGAAACCTTGCAACTTTTAGCGTATTTACACACGACGTGTCGATGCAATGGATCGGTGGTGCTAGCATATATATATATGCATAATACGGTGTGGTACGAATAGAAAAATGCATGTATCGCAATATTGTGCAGGACTCGACGTCGGTAGGTAAGTACGTTTCGGTTGATTTGCAGGACACGTGATGTGAACTACATATTATTATCCTATACCTGTATATTATATATGTATTGTAAAGCGCGTTAACGATAACGACTTAAACGCACCCATACATGCCTATATTATATTGACTCATTCGCCAAGTTTTACACAATAATATTATAATATCGACGAGCGTTATCGACTCGAATAATCGTCCCACGCGGTGTCTGATGTGGCCGTACACTATATATATATATTATATGTGCGCGCGTGGTGATCATAAAGTGCGAGAGCATGTGTATATTCATATAATATAATAAAATGTGGAAAGAAAAACGAGGAAAATATAGAATTTTATCGCGGAAAATACATACGAAACGCGTAGGCACTATACGTACCGTACGTATAATATAATACAGTGGCGTAGCCATTGGCCCTCCCATGGGCCCTTTTTTTTTTTTTTTTTTTTTTATACAAATTTCATACGATCTAATTTTAACAACAGTAGCTTTAAGTATATAAGGTCTACTATGGCTTATTTATTATTAACGTGTACTTAACGCATGTTTTCACGATAAACCTAATTATGTTTTTTATTATCTTATCAATAATCAAAACTTGTTAAATTCAGGAAGCAAGTTTCATTACGTTAACCATGATTCTAATATTCAAGTTCTAATTTATTGAACTATTATTAAATGTGTATAAATTACCAAATTAATATCGATATAAGTATAAATCTAAAGTAGCATAAGAGTCAAGCTTGGCGTTAGCTAACATACATAAAGATGAGTTAAACTATAACAATATAGTGAAAGATATTTTTTTTGGAATTTTCTAAAAGATCTCCCAGAAGGATGCAAATGTTAGATTGGACACAATAAATAAAATATATTTTGCCTAGTTAATAAGTTTATTTTTCAGTTTTTTTATTTAAATATTAACATTGTATTTATTACATATTATTTATTTACTATAATTTATTAGTTATTAACTATTATGTTACCTATAAGCATTAAGCATTCTAGTAATTAGTGAATATTTTATTAATGCTAATATTAATTTTTTAAATATAATAAAAAATAAAAATGTTATTTTAATTATGGTATTTATTGTCCCCCCCTTGTTTAAATCCTGGCTACGCCACTGATATAATATATATACTCGGGCAAAATATCAATTCTCAAACGGGTCGTGTAAGACGTACACTCAATAATACATAAAACCTGAACGTTTTATACACTAAGGTGCCGATCTAGTTCGTACGTTGCTGTAATTTTTTTGTCGTAACCATTAACCAATTATTATACAGCCGCTGTACGGTACTATTATAGTACGCATAATATAGGTACGGCAATTTATACACCGCGGCCTACTACTATTAACTATTGCGCGAATCGTAATTGCTCGTAAAACTTTATCGTTCGGATCGTTATCAAAATGTTTACGCGCACGCGATAACTGTATTATGTTGTCTACACTGCTGCGTCGTAATGTGTGGCAACTCCGTGGGTATCATTGCTGCACAGATATCTAGCGATAATTACGGGTAATGTAGGCGATGTCCGATAAGTCATATGTGTCAACATTATCCGAGTAAACACGAAATTACCCCAGTGTTAAACTTTAGGTAATGTTCGGTTCACCCAGGTCATATTGGTTACATTTGAATTCGTTTCGTTTGTCATATAACTGCTATACGTACATACATACATTCCGTTAAATTTATTTACAATTTACATATTTTGAATATATCTAATCTGTACCGAGAAATTTCAAATAAAAAAATAAAATCCAGGGAAACACTTGGCAAGTCCGGTAGGATATAGGGCAAGGAAGTTGGTCCTTCGTCTCTTCGGTCGTCGGACATGATAATGTATTACATTCATTTTATTCCAGATTTAAATACGATTCCGAGCAGTGTAATTTTTATTTTATTTTAGGAGGGCAATCAAAAAATGACCTCTTTAAAATACAAACTATATATATAAGTATGAATACTGCACTGTCAAAAGTATTTTGTTACTTTCCTTACATTTGTACTAAACTAAATTATATATACATCGTAAAAATGGTAGTTTTTTCTTCAAGCTTAAGGAAACTAGTGGAAAAATGAAAAATTACCTCTCAAAAGTATCAACTAGAACCAATTTGCTATCGTTAATATATAAATACCAAACTTTTTCTAATCAAAGAGTAGCTCACGAAAAAAATTAAAAATAAATAATAAATGAATGTCATTGTAAAATCAATAGCTTTCTCGCTATGCTCAGAATCTAAAAGGAATTATTATTTAACAAAAGTAAATGTTATAATATAGATGTAAACTATATAACTATATAATATACCCAACTATAATTTATTGTATCCAACAAACGATAGTTACAAAAAAAAACTTTTCGAGCCAAGATAATCATTGCATTCGATGAACGATTACGAGCAAAATTCGATAGAAGTACTTATATTCAGTATCTATTATTTTCCGACTTATAAAAATGTTTTGTGGTTAAAAGAAACGAAATGAAAAATAGAAAAATAGACTTATTTAATGTATCAATTAGAATATATTCTATATGATAAAGCTCTTAAATCGAAATTTATTCTTGAATTTATTTTATCCGAAAACCGTATAGTATACATTCAGATAAAAACAATGTACCTACACACTATATAGTATGTAAAACAAATCTAATTTAAAAATTTAGGTTCTGAGTGCATAATTTTTTTTAAAGCCAATAAATTTCTCGTTACACTCTGAATCTAAAATTATAAAATAAAACATAAAAATACCAATTATTGTTACTTTAAATTATAGGTATATTACTTTACTTTTTATTAACTATGAACATTATACCTATATAGTATATAAACGTAATAATTAGATATATTTATATGTTATTATTTTATTTATGTACCTATTTATTTATTTCAAGTAATATTATTACATATTTAAACATTACAAATAAATTTTATTATATAACCCGAGTAATGTCGAAAATAAACGTCATTATTATACATAAATTACCCAGCTAATCGAATAATACGTTAACATTATCCGTAAAATATAATTTATAATTATATTATAAAATGGTTGAAGTTGATTATTTAATAGACTGGCCCTAAAACGAATTTTAATTCATTATACATAGTATTAAATTGGCCAAAAGAAATGATTGTGATAAATGTGATTTAGTATACGATTTACTTTTTTTTCTACAATCGTTTTGGCTCGCAATTAAATTGGAGTTTATATATTTTATATCGTATAATCATCAGAACCCTTTTGATTTTTGACTTTACCTCACAAATTTCACGACGAATTTATGAGTAATAAAAAAAACCAAAAAAAAAAAAAACCGTTTATTTCATGTCAATCGACTAAAAATTTTCCGACAAATGTCTGCCTGTCTTCCCGAGTACACATGGCATGTATTTCCAAACCGTTTCGATCGCTGCGCTGCAGAATGTACGATTTACAATTTATATTGTCCACTACAAACAAACATTATACGATTACCATTTCGTATACGATTTTATACAAAACGGTTTTTTAAACATTTCTGTCATTGCACACGTTGTACACGACAAATTAATGTATTGTACAGTTTTGACCATACGCAACAATAATCGTATAGTGTTCTCACAATGTCCCCGAATTCGATTTTGCATAAAACTATTTACGCTATTCGACGCAATAACGTTGAACTAAGTACGCGGCCATATTCCCTGGAGATTAATATTTCACCCCGTTCCCGTATTGGAATTCGTTGTGTGTTTTCGTAAGTTCACCATTATAAAATGGTCTATCGGCTAATAACGGACAATATACATGTTATGTTATGTTCTTTGGGATTTAGAGCTAAAATCGTTAGGAAAAACGGGCATTCGTATAAGGCCCTGTATTTAAAGAATTCCAAAGCCGGCTTTCCAAATGCAAATTTTGTACTGCGAATTTCTTTTGGGTTATTTACAAATCTCGATTTTGGCTGTGTCTAAAGACAAAAGTAAACAAGATAGCGTGAAAAAGCCGATTTCGATAAATACGACCGTGTTCAGATCCCTTTGGCGACCGTACAATATATTCGGTGCGCAGAGGTAAATATACCTACTGTTTACAAAAATTTCTGAATAGACACTGTTATAGCCGTAACATTATCGTCGCAGCAAAGTCGTTTTCAACTCTTCTTAGATATTTTGTGCAGAAAAAGCTTTCCCATAATAATATAATATATATTATTATACGAGTAATAATGGTATACGACCCGGAAAACAAGACCGAACGGATTTGCATTTTCGAATGCCTGCGTTGCTGCACATTGACGGTTGAACAATGAATATATAGGTAAAGCAGCACTCTATGAGTTGTCGTGTTATCACAAAAAGCAGAATTATTGGTGGAAATCTTCGAACGAATGATGTATGATAAGATGAAAACATGTATATATATATAAATATATATATATATATTCGCTGATGGAATCGTCATTAACCGCAGTTGCTAACAGGTACACAAATTTATACGAAAAAATACTAATAAAATTGTATTTTTAATCAAATAACTATTGATTAAATAATATTCTTATTGTTAATAGAGGACGTCCGAGTTTCTATAAAAACTCGATATAATACGTTCCGGTCTGTTCCCGTGTAACATAATAATATTACGTAGGTAATAACGTATATAATATATATATATATATATAACACAGTTTGTCTATATCGATCGATTGGAGCGATATATATACGATGGGAAATTGGCAGTTATACTCTGTAGGATAAACAAGACCCGAGAGTCTTGTTATCATACGTATATATTTTTTTTTTTCATCAAACTTTATATTTTCGCTTTTGTTTTCACACATTTTTTTCGTCAACGTTTTACAGCCGTATGAAATCCTTTTACACTCTCTACTCAGTACACATGCTGTTATTTCACATCGGTGTTTCCGAAAACCGTGAAAATGTTTGGACGGAAAAGTTTTTTTTTATTTTAAAATAAGTACGACTAAATGAGCATATCAAATTTTTATTTTTTTCAAAATCAATTAATTTTATCTAATATTGTTAACACACTTAATGCACATTACATTAAGCTAAAAACAGAATCGCAAAAATGAGGGGATTTCATATAATTTACAAAATATTGGGAATCGAATCTAAAAAAATCATTTCAAAATACTACGCGGAACACTTTAATTGTATTGTAGGCATACTTTAGACTATATATGATCCCTCCAAGAGTAGTACGATGTACCTATATATACAATCAGGGACGTCATTTCAGTTTTTTTCCAGGTATGCAAGCTTTTAGGCAAGCCAATTCTAACATTTTACCAGGATGTTTCAAAAAAAAAAATTGTTAAGACATTTTTTTTTATAATAGGGATATATGCAAGAACTTGAATAATAGTGATGCACAAAGCAAGACCAAGACTAAGACCATGGCAGTCTTGTTGACTCAGTAGAAATCAGTCTTGGTCTTGGTAACTCAGTCTTGGTTTAGGTCTTGGTCTTGCAAAATTCTTGCAGTCTTGAATTTTTTTTTTTTACTAAAGTTATAAATAAGAATAAATAATTTATTTATACGTACACAAGGGAGGATACAGGGAGCAATGGGGGTAATTCCCCCTTCCGTTCACAAAAAATAATTAGGTAGATACCTGTGTAGTTGACTGTTTTCGATAACACCGAACTTTTAAGAAATAGTAGAATATCTGTTTACCCATATATTCGATAAACGATAATCATTTCCAAAAA